>PITA01023550.1:7066-28047 GCA_004023965.1 Spilogale gracilis
AAGATTGTATTTATTTATTTGACAGAGAGAGAGATCACAAGTAGACAGAGAGGCAGGCAGAGAGAGAGGAGGAAGCAGGATCCCCAGCCCGATGCGGGCCTCAATCCCAGGACCCTGAGATCATGACCTGAGCCGAAAGCAGAGGCTTTAACCCACTGAGCCACCCAGGGGCCCTGTATTTTACATTCTAACCATTGAAACCTGAAGGAGGACAATGGCTTGGGCCAAATTGCGGGTTGTAATAGAGCAGACTGTCTTTCTTAAGGCATAGCCAAAAGCCAGCTGCTTCGGGAATTTTCATCTGAAAGCCATTTCCGGATGAAAGGCAATGTCAACATTTGCCAGGCCCTCCCTCCAGACTTTTCCCCATAGACATCAAGACGAGAATCAGGATGCCATTAGTCTGTCCACGTGTAAATCCCATCCCGCCTACAAATCACTCATTCCTTATCCCTTCTTTTCACTTCCAGAGGGGAAGGAGTTTGAGCGTGTGCATGGGGGCGTGTGTGTTGAGAACGTTTAAGATCCAGTCTCTTAGTGACTTTCAAGTATTCAACATAGTGTTGCTCACTATAGTTACCCCATTGTACGTTCCATCCATGGAAGGCATTCCTGTTATAACTGTAAGTTTGTATCCTTTGATTGACACCTTCTCATTCCCCTGCCCCCACCAGCCCCCAGCAACCACCCATCTACTCTCAGTTTCCAGGAGTTTAGTTTTTTTTTTTAGCTCCCACATGTGAGATCATACAGTAGTTATCTTTCTTTCTCTGACTTAGTTCATTTAAAAGAATGCCCTCGAGGCCCATCCATGTTGCCACGAATGGCAACACTTCCTTTTTGTTAAAGGTTAAATAATCTTCGTGTGTACATAATACATTTTCTTTTCCATTTATCTGTGGATGGACAGTGGGATTGTTTCCATGTCTTGGGTATTGTGAATAACGCTGTGATGAACACGGAGTGAAGAGATCTCTTTGGTAGAGGTATTTTATTTCCTTCAGATATCTGCCCAGAAGTGGGATGGCTGGATCCTTCGGTATTTCTATTCTTAACTTTTTGGGGAACCCCCATACTGTCTTCCACAAGGGCTGCACCAGTTTGCATTCCCACCAACAGTGCACGAAGGTTCCTTTTCCTCCACATCCTTGCCAACACGGGTCATCTCTTGTCTTTTTGATAGGAACCATTCTAACAGGTGTGAGGTGCTAGCTCATTGTGGTTTGGATTTGCAGTTCCCTGATGATGAGTGAAGTCGAACTTTTTTTCATTAACCTGTTGGCCATAAATAGGCCTTCTTTGGAAAAATGTCTGTTCGGGTCTTTTGCCCATTTTTAATTTTGTTTTTGTTTTTGTTTTTTTTTTTTTGGATACTGAGTTGTATGATGCTGCCTCTTTCTTCCCACCTTTTGCTGAATCTCTTCCAATTCTCTGCTTTCAAGGTCTCATGTCATTAGATTGGGCCCACCTGGGTAAACCAAAATAATCTGTTTTAAGGTCTGTAAGCTTGACTCTATCAGCAAAGTCCCTTTTTCTATGCAATGTAGCATGTAAACAGGTTTCAGGAATTGAGGTGTGTGTATCCTTGGAGGTGCCCTTCCGCTCACCCCTAACTAATGTTTGCTGAGCCCTGCTCAGGGAGAGGCTGGGATGTGGGAGGCCCACGATAAATGTCTTGTGGAGGACACTACTCCAAAAAATGGTGGGAGGGAATGTCTCCTGGGGGCGCCCCCCACTTCAGGAGTTCGGTGGCGAGCTTCAAACCAGAGACGCCCCTTGTGCTCTAGTTCTCTGGGCAGAGGCTAGGACCCCAGCCCCTCCCCACGTTCCTACCCCTTCAGCTCCCATCCACTGCCCTGGGGTGGAAGGAGGGTCATTCTGTCTTTTTTCTATACTGACCTTATGCTCAGTCAGTCATCTGTCTCCAGAAAAAATACTAAGGAGACCCACAGAAAGGACGCATTGTGTATTTCAGTCTGCGTTATGTGGCAACTTCCGATCCTTTTTGCACCTGCTGTGGTCCCCAAGCACAATCTCCAACAACAAGAACACACCCTCCTTCTGGCTTTGCCCCCTTCCCTCCCACTGCCTGGAGATACTAGCTCAGGGGCATCGGAGGGGAACCCACTATCCTGCTGCCAACCCCAGGCTGAATCCACAGTCCTGAGCTCATTCTTCCTGGAACGTACTTGGTTGGAGGGCAGAGAGGGCAGGTAACTCGGTCACCCTAGCACCTGGGTTTAAGCTCGGGGAAGGTGGTGGCAGAAGGGCTGTCCAGGGTCCTTAGTAAATGTTCTTAGAAAGTGGAAGCTTTTAATGACATTTATTGAGCACTTGCTGTTTGTGGGTGTGGCGCTAAGCTCGCTGCACTTACTAATAAGGTTGACCAACCCTCACAGCAGCTTCTGTCGTCCCTGTTGTGCGGAGGAGACTGTGGGGAGCGGACCCAGGCACCTCCACTTAAAGGCCGTCAGTGTCAGAAAGGCCTCCACAGATGGTGGGTGAAAGCAAAACCAGAGAGGTCCAAACACAAATAAAAATGGGCAGAAGAGGGCGCCTGGGGGACTCAGTCGGTTAAGCGTCCGCCATCAGCTCAGGTCATTCTCATGGGGTCCTGGGATCGAGCCCCGCATCGGGCTCCCTGCTCAGTAGGGAGTCTGCTTCTCCCTCTCCCTCTGCTTCTCCCACCACTTGTGTTCTTACTGGCTTTCTCTTTCAAATAAAGTCTTTAAAAAATGGGCAAAAGACCTGAAAAGACATTTTTCCGAAGATATACGATGGCCGACAGGTTCATGTGAAGAAGTTCCACATCATCACTCATGGAGGTGCCTTTTCCAAATACCCTGTCATCTTGACACCCTGTCCCCTAGTCCTTGACAGAACACATCAGCATGGCTGACTCCAAACTCTGCACGCTCTTCTGCATCTCCTTCCTGTGTGTGTAATTCAGCTTGGAATGTCTTCTCACATCAGTACAGAGAGATGGTCCCCTTGCTCATTATCCACTCCAACATCCTTTCCAAATGCCCTTGTCCGGGCACATACAAATAAAACTTCTCCTCGGTGCCAAAAAGGGAGACATCCCCTCTCCATTTTCATACAGCATCTACTTTAGACAACTTGTAATTTCTTACCTTGTTTCTTTCAGGTTATTCAAGTCTTTAAAAAAAACTGAACAAGCCTCTAGCCAGTTTTACCTCCCAGGATCACCTTTCTCAAGGACACAAGAGCCATCTCTTTATAACGTAAATGTGAAGGGAGTCAGTGCCCCCATCAGCCAGCCTCTGGGGGAGAGTAGGAACCTAACTTCAGTGTATGGCTTCAAGTCGCAAAAATTTGGGGGCACCTAGGTGGCTCGGTAGGTTGGGCCTCTGCCTTCAGCTCAGGTCCTGGAATCGAGTCCCGCATCAGGCTCCCTGCTCAGTGGAGAGCCTGCTTCCCTCTCTCCCTCTGTGATTCACTCTGCTTGTGCTCTCTGGCTCTATCTCTTTGTCAAATAAATAAATAAAATCTTAAAAAAAAAGACATGAATTTCTTTTTCCTGCAGCAAAGACAGTTTATTAACCCACATAGCCACTCTAATTACCAGGTGAACTCAGGAAGAACGGGGTGACCCTCACTGGAGGACCAGCTACCGTCTGAGAACATGGACGTGGTAGATTGTATCTGCTGGACGATGTGAAAGGAGGGGTTTCTTTCTACCTTTGCAACCTCTTCATCAGATTATCTATGCTGCACGCCACAAGCCGGTTTAATGCCTACTCAGCAACAAGATGGTTTTCTTTCTCTTCTGCTTTTATGGAGAGGTTTTCTGGCTGGTGGGAGGTTTTGTCTCCAATACCTTCAAATATCTTTCTATTGAGGACTGTGCATAAATTTGGTACCTCCCCACAGTGGAATACTGTGTGGTCAGGACAAAGAACCAGAACCCTCTCTCTGCTTTCATTGTTCAGCGAAAGTGCAAGGTACACAGTAGTTTGGTATTTTTTCTGTAAAAAGAGTCTGTGTTTGTACTGGCATAATCTCTGCAAGAGTGAAAAAGAAACTGAACAAATGCTCATGTGTGTGTGAGACGTGTCCACGTGTGTGTGTGTGTGTGTGTGTGTGTTTGTGTGTGTATGTGTTGAGAAGAGCTGGGTAGATGGAAAACAGAGAGAAGGATTTTTTTTCCCGAGTATCATTTTATATTTTCTGATGTTTAAAATCTGTAAACTACATTATCTCTTCAAAATAAATTAATAGGAGGGCTGGTGGCAAGCAAACAAACCACTAAAGAAAAGAAGTCCCAGGACCAGGCATTCACTAAGCACTTGATACCTCTTCATTTCTGAGCTTAGCCTTGAACTTAGAACTAACTGAAAACTGATGATATTGACTTTGAGGTTCATGTTAGACTTTTTCTTGGGAGGGCTGATCTCAGTATAAAAGCAGAGAATGTCTATCTAAAAAAAAAAGAAAAAAGAGAACAAAATGACAGTCGGGTAGTGAATGCACTGCTTCCCAGACTTCCCAGGGTTCTCCAGGTCCAATCCTGGCCACTCCTGGGGAGTGGGAGAGGGGATGGGACTCACTTGCATAGGTTTGGTGTAGCCCCTCTCCCCTGCCATCATCCCTCTGCCTCCCAAGAGGTCACTTACTTTCCAAGGAGCAGGACCCCATGGGTCAGGAGGGATGACAGGAAAGGGTATATGGGGTACAATGTCCATCCATACTGGGAAGTGGGGAGTCAGGATTCCCAGGATTCCACTATTTGCCATCTCCTTGCGAGGAGAGTGGGGCAAAGGAAATGGGGCAGGGGTCCTCTGTCAACCACCCTGGCCACTTCTAGGTTGTGTAGATTGTCCCTTGTTATTTCTGTTGGGCATCAGATCAGGAAATGGCCCAAGGGAGTTTGCTACATGCTGGGTGCTTCCCCCTTTTATCCCTGTGCTAAGCCTATGAGGTAGGCGTTATTTATCATAATCCTCATTTTAGGAAACTGAGGCACAGAGAAATAAGTGACTCTCCAAGGTCACACAGCCTGTGAGGGCTCTCAACAGTCCAAAGGAGCTCTGCAATGGAATTGTGGGCACTGTGACTCGGCACTGGGGTAGGACTGTGCTTTGCAGTTCCAGGTCCTGAGTGGGGAGGTCTTAGAGTTCTCCACAGTTCCTGAGGCAGCTGGCCTGGATGCTTAAGTACTCAGCCTCTGCCTCTTAGCTCCCCGCCCCTTGCCCTGTGGCCTTGGGCACGTACCCTGCTCAAGTTTCCAGGTGTTAGTAATGGCAGCGGGTCACCTCGAACTGGACCTCGCCACGTGTCCTAGGCGGAGCACTGCAGGTTGCAGAAGTCGGCGGATGAGAAGAGCCTCAGCACGTTGACCAGCGGGAACATGAGCAGAGCTCCGAGCAGGGAGCCCAGCTGCACCGCCGCCCCACACCACAAGAGGGCGCTGCGGCTGCGGTCGCGTAGGATCACGCCCAGCATCACCTTGACATAGCTGAGACAGCCAGTGAACAGCACCCACGAGGCCACCTGAGATACCGGGAGGCAGAGATGCAGAGTGAAGGGGGCTTTGGGGTGAGCCCTGGGGGAGAAGGATGCTTGTAGGGTGACCTAACTGGGCTAAGGGAACCCCACGAGTTGGCACACGCCTCCAAGGCAAAGGATAACCCATTAGGCGTTGTGAAGGCTGGGGCAGTGGTGCACATGGCGGCGACAGTAGAATTCACAGGGAGGATGGAATGTCGACGTGGACCAGCCACCTCACTTTCCTAAGCCTCCATTCGCAAATGAGAAGCATCCCTCTCCCACCCAACCCACCTGGGGCTTCCTTCAGGAGCAACCACACTGACTTTGGCCAACAAAAACTAGGTGGCTAGGTGAGGGGTAGGGAGGGACCAGCTCCACGGCCAGATACTTACAATGAGGACTTCTCCCGCCCAGTGGCCCTGCATGAGGGGGCAGGGGCTCATCACGGCCATGGCCATGTTGTAGGCCCCGAAACCAGTCCCGAGCACAGTGAGGATTCCCAGGAATGGCAGAGACCTAGGGCAGAGTAGAGGAGGAGAATGGAGGATGTGAGCAGCCTGAACTCTGCCTCCCCTATTCTGGGAGCCCCATAGAATGGTCGGCGTCTCTGGGGTTAGAGGTCAGATCCATGTGCAAACTTTGAGGCCACCTGCCTCAAGTGGGTCCGTGAGGTTCCTGAGGGGCAAAACTGGTCTAAGTTGCCCTTAGCATTCATGGCAGGTGAAACAGAATGGACTCTGGTGCTATGGGGACCTGGTTGAGCTGCCAGTCTGGTTCCTGAGCCTGCTTCCCCACCTGCACAAGGAGCCCTGCATGGCTGCTGGAACCTGTGGAACAGAGTGTGCGGGGCCCGGCGCAGGGCCCTGCCCAGTGTTTCATTTGTTTCCCTTTCTTCCTGCAACATTCCCAAGCTCAGCCAGGAGGCCGGGCTGTCATGGGGGCTTGGAGCCTGGCATTTCAGATTGAGCTGCACTACCTCAGTTGGCCCCTTCCCCTCTGGTGTCATCTACGACATGAGGTCTCCCTGATCTAGGGGCCCCGATGACTGGGTTGGATGCATTCCACTGGTGGCCTGTCACTTGGCTCTAGGCGTGACAATGGAGGTCCCTGTACTTTAGAGGTCCTGACCCGCGGGGCCTCCCAGTGCACGCTCTTCAGAGCACCAAGACTGGCCTGTGGTCCTGGGTGGGGGGCGGAGGGCCTGCCCCTGCCTCTAAGGACTCTTTCTGCTCCAAGATCCTTGGAGTCCCTGCCTCTCAGACTGGGTATGTCCAACATTCTGCGCGTCTCCTATTCCACGCATCTGTGGCCCCTGCTTCTGCTTCCCCAGAAATCTCCAGCCTCCTTTCACAGTTTCAAGTCCTAAGGGAGAAAATTCAGCTTCCTGGCAATGTGACAGTTTCTGTCTGACTCTCCTCTCCTCATTCTCCCTCCTTCCTGGGTGGGGGGAGGGGAGTGTGAGCAGGTCAGAGTGGCCGGTGAGGGCAGGCAGGGCAGAGCTGTGCCTGGAGGTTGTGGGCCCTCCAGTTTCATGACCCCAAAGTCCATGTTTCTCCTCCCAGGGTCTAAAGCCCTGCAGCAGAACCACTTAGGCTGCATGCTAACATTTGAAATCTCAGGTCCCGATCTAGGCTGGCTCAATCCGCATTTAATCAATTTGCCTAGCCACTCTTCCAGATCTGCACCTGCAAAGGAGCCAGCGTGAGCTGGAGGCAGGAGGACAGGGCTGAAGTCCTGGGAAGTAGACCATGGCATTCGATCCTTTCTGCGAGCCTCGGGGTTCCCCCTTGTAAATGGAAACATCAGCTCCCCCCTGTGCTTTCTTCCTCAAGGGCCAGTGGCCCATCAGCAACTATGCTAGACCTGCTCTAAAATCTTTACCAAATTAGCTCATTTTATGATCCCAGCAACGCTAGGAGGTAGGATTCCTATTATCCCCATTTTCCAGACAAGTTCCACTGAGGCCCAAAGAAGTGAATTGATCTGTCTGGGACCATATAACCAGGCAGTGGCAGAGTTGGGATTTGAACCCAGGAGGTCAAGCCCTAGAAAGCAGGTTCTATACATAGAACCTGACAGGTGGGGTTTGGAATTCTGACTTCTGAGGTCCCCGGGGCCAGCTGGGGCACAGACCTGTGCTGCAGAAACATGGAGAGGAAGCAGGTGAGGGGGTTGGCCATGGCGCTGAGGGTGGCGGACAGGTGGTAGGCCACAGGCCCATAGGAGAGGCAGGAGTAGGTCTGCACAGAGGGTAGCACACCGTTGGTGAGCGCGTTCACGAAGGCCACCAAGATGTAGACGAATGCCAGTTGGCCCAGGTGCTCGGTGGCCGTTTTCTCCTCTGGGTACCCCTGGGCCTTGCTGCTAGCCCCCAGCCCTGGGGCTGCGGGGCCCAGGTCCTCCCCTTCCCGTGGCCGGATGCAGTAGAGGGTGACCTGGGAGGTGAGGAGGTCCTCTATGGAAGATTCCCTGGGTCTGGGCTGACGCTGGAGGAAAAAGAAAGCAGCGAGGCAGCAGGCCATCATGAAGGTGAGCAGGAGGAAGAAGACCAAGGGCGAGAAGTTGGCCGGGAGGTAGTGGCTTTCCAGAAGGACAGCGGACCGTGTCGTCCCGGTCAGGTCAGATACCAAGGTGCTGTTAGCTCCCTGGAGAAAGACAAAATGAGGGTCAGTCCAATCCCTGGACAGGGGGGGCGGGCTGTTGGGACATAGGAAACAACAATATGAATAATTATATCCAACCAGCGTGCATTGTTAGTAAGGGCCGATAACATACATAGAACTTAGGGAATGATCAGAAATGCTCAGCATTCTGATGGATCACTGGGCACTGGCCCTTTGCACGGGTCAACACTTGATGCCTCCTCACGGCTCTGTGCGGTGGGCACCATTAGCCCCCATTTTGGAGGGTTGGGGAGTGTTAGAATTGTTTGTCTTCCCTGAGGCTCATGGGGAGTATGTGGCAAAGCCAGTCAACTGCTTCTTCTTTTTTAGATTTTATTTATTTATTTGACAGAGAGAAACACAGCCAGAGAGGGAACACAAGCAGAGCGAGTGAGAGAGGGAGAAACAGGCCTCCCGCCGAGCCCCATATCGATGGGGCTCGATCCCAGGACTCTGGGATCATGACCTGAGCTGAAGGTGGAGGCTTAACGACTGAGCCACCCAGGCGCCCCCACTGCTTCTTTAGGACACTGAAGCAATGTCTAACGTCTACAGTTCTGGGCGCCTGGGTGGCTCAGATGGTTAACCGTGTGCCTATGGCTTGGGTCATGATCCCAGGACCCTGGGATCGAGCCTTGTGTTGGGTTCCCTGCTTAGTGGGGAGCCTGCTTCTCCCTCTTCCCATGCTTGTGCTCTATCTCATGCATGTTTCATCTCTCTCTCAAATAAATAAATAAAATCTTTAAAAAAAAAAGTCTAGAGTTATCCCCGGGAGCACATTAGCAACACCTGAGGACTTCTGAATTAATACAAGTTCACCATCCCTGTTTTGCAATTTGAAAATGCAAAAAAACCTCTGGAAATTTGGATTTTTTTTCATGCCTCAGTTGGCAGCCATACTTGAATGGAGGCAATCTATTTATAGCCTTAATGTGCCCACCGGGCAGGAATGCCCTTCCCCCCAGCCGTAGGCAGTGACGTCACTGTGCTGGACAGCTGTGTCATGGGTGCTATTATAGACCAGGACAGGTGTATTCTAAAATGCAAAACTCCAGATTCCAGGACACTTTGGACCTGCAGTGTCTCCGAGAAGCCCCATCCCCCAGAGCGTCTTATTTCATTGGTTCAGATGGGGTGGGGCCCACCACTGTGTTTCAGTAGCTCCCACAGGTAACTGATCTGCCGTGCAGCCAGGTCAAGAACACCGGTCTACCCAACATCTGGGAAACATAGCCCTCTGCCTGGTCTTCCCCGTGACCAAGCATAGAGCGCCGTAATAGGTCATGCTGGGTACCTGTAGGAAGATAGTCTTTCCGGTGGTCTCAGTGCTTGGGGTGGTGTCTGATGGTTGAGTGACATTGACACAGGTGGTGAGACCTGAGCCCTGGCCAAGAGCCACCAGGGCAGGCAGGAGGCCGCTGAGTCCTTCGCCCACAAAGAAGGTGGTGAGGTAGTGGGCGGGCAGGCGGCTCATGAAAGGCAGGAAGGTGACCGAAGAGGTGCAGTCCACCAGGGCCAGGAAGAAGGTGAGGACCAGGAAGGCGATGCTGTGGTGGCCATCCAGCACCCAGGAGGTGACATTCCAGAGGAAGGCGAAGAGGGTGCAGGCGAGGGTGCCCACAGCCAGGACGGCAAAGATGATGGGCACCTCCGAAAGGCAGCCGGGCTGGAAGTGATGTATCAGGGTGACCAGGAGGGGGCCGATGTTGGCCAGCTGGATGACCACCGTGAGATAGGAGGGAAGGTACCACCCCTCGGGCAGCTCCGTCACCAGCAGGGGCAGCTCTACCCATAGCCCGTTGATGGCCACCCAGGAGCCCATCCCGAAGGTGCAGACCAGCAGGTGAATCAGGAGGGCCATGGTGATGCCCTGTGCTGAAGCCACCACCTCCCAGATCAGCCTGCAGGGGGGCCGGTGGAGAAAAATGCCAGGGGAGCAAAGTCAGGGTCACCGCCTGTCAAAACATGATGCCGCGGAGCCCAGGTTTCCCTGATCTTTCCCCTTCTTTTGAACAGGTTGGCATTTTGTGATAGGAAAACACAGATGAATTCTTTTATAACTAACCTTTCCAGAGGGACAAGCTTCCCCAACTGTGGCTCGTAATTCCAGAGGCCACCAAAGAAAAGTTTGACACATGTAACTGTGTAAATATTAAAACACATAAAAAGAATCCAAAAACAAACAAAGCACCTACTTCCAAAAAGGAAAAAAGGGTAGAAATACCAACAGTAAGCTCAAAAGATGGCCACCTGGGGAAAAATATTTGCATTGTAAATCACAGACAAAGGGATCATCTTCCTCTTATGCAAAGAGTTTGTAGAAATTAAGAACAAAAAGACTGAATAGAGGTATGGGCAAAGGATATGAACAGTGCAGAGGAAAAGGTATAAATAAGCCTTAAACATATAAAAAGACCTTGGCTTGCACCCAGCTCTGTCCCTGGACTACCTCGGTCAAGTGAGGTTGCCTCTGTGCCTCCTTTTCCTCATCTGTAAAGAGAGCACTACAGTCTGGACTCCCTAGTTTGTAATGATATGCAAATATGTTAATGACCTAATGCTTTTTAAACAGGGCCTGGTGCACAGTAAGTGCTCACTGAGGCCTAGCTATCATCCTCTGGTGAAATGCCAGGTTTGGTGACATAGTCATTTTCGTCTAATTCACATTAATACATGACAATTATAATTTTTAAAATAGGGAAAAAGAAGCTTCCCATGAAGCACCATTTTGGAGAGAAATGTTGATGGGAAAATGGGAAAGAGGGAAGGGTCTGGGGAGGTGGGATCTGGAGCCAGTCCCTTGCAGCACTTGGCCTCCTGACCCCCCGCCCCGCCCCCCTGGTCTAACTTCATTGTCTCTAGAATCCAGAAGCTTCGGAAGCCTCCCTGTTTGGGCCTCACCTGGGAAAGTCCCCACACCTCAGTGGCACCTTTCCAGGTTCCACACACGGAAGTGACTCTCAGGCCCAGATGAACTCCCTTCTTCCTTCCTCCATGGAGCAGAGCAGCGTGGTCTGACCTGCTTTCTAGGGCCTTTCCCACCACGGTCTGTCTAGAGGATTTAGGCAGATGGCTTAAGCTCTGGTCTCTCACTTGTGAGGCGGGACAGGTCTGGCTCTGGGCCCCCCACCGAGAGGACCCAGGGAGGGAAGCTCCTGCAGTTGTCGCCTGGGGAGGACCTTTTCCCCAGGTTGGTCGTGTACAACTTCTTGGCTGCTCATTGCCACCTGAGACCAGAATATGGTATAGAACAGACTAGAAAAAAAGCGGCCTCACATCAACTCAGGCAGAGTTCTGCCTCTGATGGGTGAAATGATAGGGAAGGACAAAAAGGTAGAGGTTGAGTGGTATTCCAAGGCTGCTAGCTGCTTCCCATTACTCACTCTTCCCTTCTTCCTTAGGTGTCCCAGGGATCAGATCTGTGGTAGGGCAAATGGCCACTAAGCTAAGGAAGTACATTTCCCAGCCTCCCAGAAGTCTCCTTAAAGATGAGGGAGGCTATCTTTCTGCCCTTCTGTCCTGCTCTCTGGAACTCAGATGTGATGGCCAGAACCCCAGTGGTCGTTTTGTGCTGAGAAGGCACTACAGGGAGATTAGACCTTAAGGCTTGTGGCACAGAGTAGCCATACCAGTCCCGTTCCGCCCGCCACTGAACTATTTTGTTTGTTCAGTGCTGTTTACATTGTAAATAAGCTGCTCTCTCGTTGAAACTACTCATTTTATATACAGCAAAACAGTGGCCCAGATGACCGAGAATATAGAGAGACTGATTAGTAGCCCAAAACTCATGAGGACGTTTGTCTCCCTTACTCTGGATGTCCCACCTCAGAAACTCAGGTCCTGTCCCAACTGGCATTTGATCAAAACCCAAAATCAAACAGGATTAGTTGTTGAAATACATCTTAAGAAGCATAGAAATGTTAAGAGTAAACTTGGGGACAAAAAATCTTCCAGGGAAATGCAAAGACATGGAGGGAGGAAGGGAGGGAGACAGAAAAAGGGAGGGAGGGATGGTAGAGAGGGGGAGAGAGAGAGGGAGGAATGGTAAAGAGGGGGTAGAGAGGGAGAGAGAGAAACAAAGAGCTCTCAATGTGGGATTTGATGCCAAAAGTATAAATTAAGACCCCAAGTTATTTCATATTGATAGATCCTGCCATCCTTAGCGGAATCAACGCAGCAGTGTATATCTATATTCTGAAAACCATTTCCGCACAGCCCCAGACAGTGCCCGGTGGGGTGGTGACTCACGGCTCTAGGCTGGGATGGCAGAAGGTAGTGTAAGATAAACAAGGATATAGAGGAGGCAGTAAATGATATTTCTAATAAATAGGAATAAGTAAATAATGAAAGGGAAGAGGTAGATTTGCTAAACATGGATACTTTTATCATCTGAAAAGCCATTAAAATAATGAGAGTTCTGCCAGATGTCCAGTTATACATTTATAAAAATGTAGTTTTCCTGCACAGAACCAGTCAGAAAATAAGACCTGCCAGGGTAGTCACATGAGAAAAAAGAAAGAAAGCTGGATCTCTTTCTTACTTCTTATGCCTCACCCCTGAAAAAGAATTCCAGCTGGACCAAATGTTTAAATATTTTTTTAATTAAAAAAAGAATAAAAATGGCCAAAGAATGCAGAGGTGGAGGGAACCGCCTATGTAAATGTCCTGGGGCAGGAATGAGCCTGAGCCAGTGTGGCTGGAGCAGCAGGCTCAATGGGGAGATGCGAGCTGATGGGCAGGTAAGAAGCCTGACTCTCCTTTATGTGCAACAGATTCTATGGATCAAAAGACTAAATCCCTACATGCCACAAAGCTGAGCTGTCTGGGTTCTGATGCAGGTACCACATGGCTGTGTAAGTTGAGGGAAGCGATTTGGCCCTAGAAGTCTCTTCCTTTGGCTGGAAAACAGTGATGATGGTGCTATGGCCCAGCATGACCCATCTCCTGTGTGGCTCTCCCGCCTGGGGCCTGTTGCCAGGCAGCCACCCCAAGTGCCCCATGCCCCTGGTTCTGGGAGACACAATGACCCCACTGATGGGGGACGCAGCCATCAGTGACAATGGCGAGGTGGGGTGGGGAGCACAGGGACATCCCTGGCAGAGGAAACCACATGTGCAGAGGTCTGGGGGCTGCAGAGCACTACGGGAGTGGCTCACAACGAGTATGTTGGGAATATTTTCAAAAAGTATGTGGCTCTTCTCTCTTCTTCCTACAGTGACCTTGTAGTTCTTGTTCATCCATTTAACCAGTATTTACTGGCCACTCGTTGTGTGCTGGCAGTAATTTCTGCTCTCAGGAAAGTGTGAGAAGAAGTCACTAAGCGAAATAAAATAAGTCTAGGGTAAGTCCGTGGTGATAAGGGCTGTGGGAGGGAAGCAAAGCCGGGAGGAGTGGGCAATCGTAAATGGGATTGTCGGAGGGAACGTGAAGGAAGTGTGGGAGTGAGCCTGGACAGTGGGGAGCGGTGCAGGGGAGGGAACAAGTGCAAAGGCCCTGGGGTGGCTGCAGCCCTGTGAGGGTGGAGGACAGGCAGGTCACAAAGGGCCCTGTAGGCAAGACTTTGGAAGTCTTCTCTGAACCCAAGTCTCCATTCCTGGGTGGAGGAAGGACGGGCTCTAATTGAGTTTCAGCAGAACCCCACTGGCTCTTGTGAGGACAGTCGTGTGGGCCAGGGCAGAAGTGGGAGTGAAGCCCGTGCTTCCGTTAGGGACCTGGTGTGGTAATCCAGGCAGAAGAGAGTAATGCCAACAGTAATAAGAACTCTACCAGCAACCACCGTTTACTGGCAAGCACTTTACCCACATTACCCATCAGATCCTCCCAACAATCCCTAGGCAGACAGTATGACAACCTCCATTTTATAAATGAGTTAATGCGGCTCAGAAAAGTAACTTGCATGGGGTCACCCAGCTGATCACCCGGGATCTGGGACAGGAACCAGGCACAGCTGACTGTGGGCCCAGCCTGAGTAGAGCCCAGGAGGGAGGGGGTTATAAAGAGGCCCCAGCAGTGACAGTGGGGGACCAGGGATCTTAAGACTTCATCGGCTCCGTGGCTCACCCAGGTACGGAGTCAGGAGAGCCCCTGGCAAAGAAAGGTCTCTCTTTCCTTTGAATTATTCTTTCCAAAACTGACAGGCCCCAAGGAGGGTGGGAAGGGCCCTGTCCTACCTTGAGCGTAGGAGCCCTGAGCAGCCCCCACTTCCGGCGCGCTCTCCACTCTCTGCTCTGTTCCCTCACCGCATCTGGCCTGGGCTCACCTGCCACCTGCCGAGCTTTATCTGTGTCTTATCTTTTGAGCGCTGACCATTCCCACGGGAGCAACACCACCCCGTAAGCAGGGCCCTCTCTCTCTTCCAGGGGCCAGATGGCCTCCTGGTTTGCAAGGGGCTGGGCTAGTGACGGAACCGGCCTCAGCCTTGTGGGTTGAGTCCACCACGGTGGCCCGGCAGCACCATCTGGCAGTGGATTGCCTCGTCTACACCCGCTTGTGGACAAGGGTCTGAGTCAGTGTCGTCCCAGGGTCCCTCGTGAATCCTGCAGGCCCCCAACTGGGGCCTTGGGTGTGGGGCCCATCCCTATGAGAGTGGTGGGGTGTGGGTTGGAAGCAGGGTGGCTTTGAGTAGAGAGAGCAGAGAGAGAGAGAGAGAACCAAAGCTAAGAGCGGCAGAAGGACAGAAGCAGGGCAGAAGGGGGAGGTGGGGCAGAGAAGACAGGGGCGGGAGGGGAGCAGACGGAGGCAGAGGAGTGACTGGGTGTGCTGGAATCCCGGCCTGGCTCAGCCACTGCCCTCACTTAACCGCTTACATCCTTGTGGATCAGGAGGCCTTCTCTTGCCTCTCCTCACCTCGGAGTTCCCAGTCTCCTCCCAGCTCAGTGTTCCCATCTCACAAATGTGGGGAAATCGAGGCTCAAAGAGGAGGCAGTCCTTGCCCACACCACACCCCCCCTTGCCCCCCATCTTGGGTTGTGGTGGTCATCCAGACCTGTTGGCTGTGTGTCCTCAGGCCAGCTGCTTACCCTCTCTGGGTCTTGGTTTCTTCATCGAAGAAAGGGTGTGGGGATGCCCCTGTCTTGTTGGGCTCAGCTTAAAGGGAGGAAGCAAGGAGATAATGGGAGCCCAGGCTGGCTGGCAGGAACTTTGAGTTCCTTTTCTCCTCCTCCTCCTTCCCAGGGCCTGGAAAGGCTGCAGGCCTCCCACGAGGCTGACCTTGGCGAAGCAGCCTCCCTTCAGTGCCCATCCCAACCCCCAGCCCCAGTGCCAGGCCCCTGAGACTCCAGCCCAACCTGGCAGGAACAGCCGTCTAGATTTCTCAGTGGCACAGAGATGCAGCTGGGCAGAGGTCAGTGGGGGTCCTCTGGTCTTTTGACCCAGGGAGGAGGGGGCTGAAGTCCACCAGGCCAGCTCCAACCCAACCACAGCGGAGAAAGCCCTTCTTCCCCTCTATCCCTGTGGCCTCCCTCCCAGGAGTCTGAAACCAGGGGGAAAAAAACACAGAGCACCCACTGTCCCCAGACAAGTGCTACCCCCCCCCCCCCCACCGCCCGTGCTCAGTGCCTCACAAGACGCCCAGCAAGGCCCGCTTACCTGCAGGTCTCCTTCCCAACTGGCTCTGCCCTGGAGGAGCGGAGGCAGCCCGGTTAGTATTAACCTGCCCCGCCCGGCCCGCGAAGGGAGAGGCAGGACAGGGTGGGCGGGGCTGTCGCCGGGGCCAAGAGCCTACTGTGTGTCTGCGGTGGCCCCGCCGCCCAATCCCCAAGATCCCGATGAAACAACAGTCACAGTGAAGGGCTTGCATTATGAGCGGGCGCTTCCGGCTATCCAGATTTTATGAGGGTTGATTCCCAGAAGGCAGAAGACCTGCTCGGGCTGGCTCGGCCTCAGCCCAGGGCCACCATAATTCCTTTCACGCAGACGGGGCTCCCCGGAGCAGGAACTCTTGGCTCTGAGCTCAAGCAAGTCACTTGGGAGGTGGGGGTATTAACAGCACCCTCCTGGTAGGGCAGAAATCCTAACAGCCAGGGTGTGCCGAGTTCCCTCTGCAACAGGCACGAATACATTTACTCTTCGCCACAGCCTTTGGGGGAAGATACGATGACAATCCCATTTGACAGATGAGGAAACAGAGGCGCAGAGAAGTCAAGAGCCTCGGCAGAGCTGGTCTCTGATGTCCACTGACTCCGAAGTCCATCCCTCCATCGATGGTGATGTTGGAATCTGATTAAATCTCGCAGGAATCCAAGGCAGTACACAGACACTCCTTTTAGTTCCTACTTTACAGATGGGGAAACTGAGACTCACAGAGGTTAGGGGATTGGCTCAAGTTGCGCTAGCTGGGAAGTGCAGGGTCAGATTCACAGCCGGCTCCAACTGATGCTCCCACGGGCTCTGGCATCTACCAGTAAATCTCATTGCATGTCGCATTCTGAGAATTTCGCCAGCTTTTTGCCTTGTTCTCTGAGTTACTCATTTGCTTGATGAGCAATCGCTCTCCAGGCAGATGTTTGGGATGAGAAGTGAGCAGAGCCCCGAGGAGGACACTGGACCCCTCTCTGAGCTGGCAAGGGGCCCAGGAGCACTTTGGGGCATGGGGGACACAAGAATGTGCTCCCTAGGGCTCCCCCAGGACTCCGGCAGCGAGAGGCGGCTCCTGGCCCAAAGCCCTTTCTGACTCAGATCATCCTCCCTTTGGTGGGACCCACATCCCTACTGGTGTGGTCTCCTGGCCATTTCACAGGTCCTCTTGTGGAATTTTTGTTTTTAATTTAAAAACATATCTTTATTATCAACCCGCAAAGACTCCCCTGTTGCTCACCAAATTTAAAAAAAAAAAAAAAAAAAAAAAAAAAAAAAAGATGCCTAAGCCATTTATGTCCTCTCTCAACTGGCACCAAGAAACCTTGACAACTTTTATCACTTTGCTCTTTCTTACATGTAGCTTTTCTTGCTTCCAGCCAGAACTGCTTGCCATTCTCTAAGTATGGATAATAAGCTTAAGCCACCAAAATGTCCATATGAATTCTTCTGTTAGAATACCCTTTTTGGGGCAGCCTGGGTGGCTCAGTCAGTCAAGCATCAGACTCTTGACTTTGGCTTGGGTCATGATCTCAGGGTTGTGGGATGGAGCTCTGAGTCAGGCTCCGTGCTTGGTATGGAGCCTGCTTGGGATTCTCTCTTTCCTTCTTAAAAAAAAAAGAAAAAGAAAAAGAAAACAAAATACCATTTTTGCCCCATCTCTCTCTCCCCCCCGCTCCATTGGCAAATAAAAGACCGAAAATTTATTTGAGTTCTTTGTGGGAAGCACTTTGGGTACCACAGAAGACTATATAGGGTTTCCCAAGAGTTTATAAGCCCTTGACAAAGACAAGACAGAAACACATACAAACTAAGCAACAGTATCATGGGAGGAGCTACACTATCTACCTGATGTGTGTATATTTCTGGGAGCCTAGTTCAGTGCTAAGTGCAGAGCAGACATCTCATAAATGGATAGAGAATGCACACATAAATATATTTGCCCTGTAAACTTGTGGAGAACCACATTCCTGAGTTCTAACATCTGCAACACCCAGGTATTATAAATGAAGATAAATAAACTTAATTTTCAAATTTCGTCCTTCATTATGCTCTTCCACATTCTGGGACAATTTGACACTGTCCTTTACAACTGGCTTCAGGAATCCATAGTGTTGGGATTAATTTCATACTGGTCCCAAGATGTTATCAACATGGATTGTGTGCAACATCCAATGTATTAAGTAAGAATTGTAAAAATTTGTGTCGGAATTGTTTGTGATGGAGCAAGTTTGTATTTTAGATACTTAGATTCCTTAGATACATTAGATACTTTAGATTCCAAGTTTGTATTTAGATACTTCAACCACCGAGACATAGTTTATTCAATTTTTTCAGTGTTTTTAAACAGCAGCTTTCCCTTGTAAAGGACCCTTGGAATACCAAACTTCCTTTTTTTTCTTCAATTTTATGAACGCTTGTTTCTAATTCTTTTAAAACATTTTAAAATTTAAATTCAATTTAACATATAATGTATTACTGGTTTCCAAGGTGCAGGTCTGTGGTTCATCAGTCTTTTACCGAGCATTTACCCAGAGTTCATTAGATGGTGCCCTCCATAATGCCCATCACCCAGTTACCCCTTCCTCCTCCCCTCCAGCAGCGCTCCGTTTGTTTCCTAGAGTTGAGTCTCTTATGGTTTGTCTCTGTTTCTGATTTTGTCTTGTTTTCTCTCTTCCCTTCCGTGTTGTTTCTCAAATTCCACATATCAGTGAGATCATATGATAACTATCTTCCTCCGCTTGACTTATTTCGCTTAGCGTAATATCCTCTAGTTCCTTCCCTCCACGTCATCGCAAATATATTGTCCCATCTCTTTCTGGCACAATCACACCCATATTTCAAAGCCAGTCTTAAATGTTACCTCCACCAAAGGAATCTTTCCGGATATCTGTTTCTACTGTAACCAGTATATATCGAGAGCTTCATAAATGTAGCAAATGTAGCATATGTAGCAAATGTAGCACAGTGGAAGCTCCATGACTCCCAGACAGATCAGGTTCTGCTGTTGGGAGCTGACCAAATCCAAAGGCAGAGAGACAAGTGGAGGAGGTGAAATGAGGAATTTAGTCCAGGGAAACCAGCCCCGGCAGGACAATGGACTGATGTTTCCAAAATGCTGGAAATATTTCCCAGTTTAGGTAAGGAAGCCTTGGGACACAGGTGGGTAGGCCTGTGCAGGTGCGCAGTGAAGGTCAAATAGTTCACTGTCTTGGAGTCAGGCACCGGTGGGTCTTGCTGCCTCGGGGCAGTCCTTGTGGCTCCAGAGGACAGTCTTTCCCCTGGGGCAGGGGATTCTCTGCTCATGGGGACGTCCACTTGACTCAAGAGCCATGCTAGAAAGAACAACCCAACTGAAAAAGTCTGAGGTCAAAATGGAGACAGCTGAAGTCCTCACACCCACCAATGAATGAACACCAACCAGAATGTTCTCCCTTTCCTTGTCATCTGCAGATATTCTTACATCCTCTGTTGTTCAGTTAAGACTGTTATTATTTTTTTGTAGCAGCTTGAGGTTTATAGAAAAACATTCTTCACAGCCTGGGGCAACCCATCCACCGCTTGGGGAGGCTTCCTTGCTTTTCCCACTGATTATCTCAGAGCTCTTTCTGTATCCTGCACATGCAAACCCTCATTCATTGGCTTCAGCCTCTGAAAGACGTCTATTAAGTGCCAGTGAAACTGGTCCTTTACAATAAAAGCTCTACTTTCAATCTACTGAACACAAGGTGAATTGTTGTTGCCTTGTGTTTAGGGAGCTCTGACCCAAGGCCCATTTCTTTTCACAAAGTCTTTCTAAATGCCTGCTTCTAAATGGCATTTAGCCTAGGTACTATATCATGAGGTCTTGTAACGGCGTCTTACAGATGAAATCTCTCTGATGCGTGAGTCACAAGAAGTTCATATAAGTTGTTTTCCCCCAACCGAGAAGCCTGAGAACCAGAGGAGCATGACTCTGGAGTGCTCCAGAGTAGACCACCTATGCTCTCACCTTTCCCTCACACTCTGTAGCTTCCCGTCTAGGCCGTCTACACTCTCCCTAAAATCCAGTAAACACTCAAGACCCATTTCTGTGGGCGGGTGCATTTGAGGCTTTCTCCTCTTGCCCTCATCTCCTCGTTTAGCTGCCTTGCAAATTAAACTTCTTTCTTATTGCAAACCCGGTCTCAGAGTTCAGCTTTGGGGCACACGGGCCCCCTCTTTCCCTGACCTGGTTTCACCACCGATGTCTGGTGCTCTGAGAGATGCTTGGGATGGAAAATTGAACCGAAGAGACAAAGCCCTTGTCTTTGGAGAGCTGACTTTGGAGTGGAGCAAGAGGGACAAAAAACGTAAGAAGTAAGGGCATTATGTTGCATGTGAGATGTGGTCGGTAGGAAAAAAGAGAGCAGAGCGAGGGGGACCTGGAGTGTCTGGTGGGGGCAGGCTGCAGAGCTGGGGGAGCCAGTAGAGGCACCGTGAGGGGGACGGAGTCCCAGGCTGGGGAAGGGTAGGACTAGAGTTGAGTCCATGATCCCAGTGCACCTGGATGAATTTCCGCAGCCCCCACTGCTGGGCACATATCGTTTACCATCAAGAAGCAGCAAACACGAGCAATCCATCTGTCTGTCACGTGCAGAAGACCTGGAGAAGCCCGTCCTAGCAGGGGACTACAACACACTCAGAGATCATCCAGTTGCCCTCCAAAGGTTCTGCACCAGGACCACAAGTTCCCACAAAGAGCTGCCCTCCGGGAATTCTCAAACCTGTACATTCTTCAGGCAGGTCACAAGGGCGCTCACATCCCACTAGGAGGGTTTCCAGAGCCGAGATCAGCTAATCCGCGACCCGGCCCCCAGGGCAGGCCCGGGAAGGTTCACGCCTAGGTGGTGGGTGGGCAGGGCTTCCTGATGGGTCCTTGGATGAACGGTGGAGGCGGCTGGAGGCGCCGCTGCAGTTACCCGTGGGAGCCACCAGAGGGCGCAAGGTGCCCCGCCTCCGAGGACGAACCTTTTATGGGCATCTGGGGAATTAGGACCTTCTCTCAAGGGGTCTGTTAGAGTCCGATGTTGACCGCCTCCCCAAAGAGAAACCGAGGACGCTCAGGATAATGCAAATCACACAGCGAGGTTTATTTCTAGCTAGCTAGGGTCCAAGCATGTGCCCGGCGCAGCGGCGCAGCAGGTTTCAGCAAGGACCCTTAGCTGCAAGGGTCTAGGGGTTTATAAGCATTTCAAACAGCAAGCATGAGTC
>PITA01023551.1:0-27947 GCA_004023965.1 Spilogale gracilis
CAATAGGTGCCCCCAGTACCCACCACCAGGCTCTCCCATCCCTCTACCCCCCTCCCTCCAAGTCCTTCAGTTTGTTTCTGTGTCCAAAGTCTCTGTTGTTTCGTTTCTCTCCCTGGATTACCCTATTTCCCATTTACTTTCCTTCTCCCACTGTCCTCCAGGTTACCCCTCATGCACTGCAAGTAAGTGAAACCATGTGATACTTGACTTTCTCTACTTGGCTTATTTCACTCAGCTGTCTACTCTTAAATGCACTTCACTATGGTTTTCCTGGTTCCAGTCAGTCCTGATCTTACGCTACCTGATGTGCTATTCCTCCTCACTGCCTTTAGCTTGCCTGACCCAACGGGGGCAGGGGGCAAGTGATTCCCATGGTTCTGCCCCCTCATCGGCCCCCTCCTCATGCTTCTCCAAATAGTAGCATTTGGCCCTTGTATTTTTAATCCACTTACCAGGTTTATCACTGCTCAAATTGCCAAGATCAGGTCCAGTTGTTCCTTACTCACCATCACCCCATAGATAATGAAGAGGATGCCCTCTAAACCAATTGATGTTTATTTTATTTTTTAAAATACTTTATTTATTTATTTGACAGAGAGAGAGAGAGACAGACAGACAGACAGACAGTGAGAGAGGGAACACAAGCAGGGGGAGTGGGAGAGGCAGAAGCAGGCTTCTCACCAAGCAAGTAGCCTGACATGAGGCTTGATCCTAGGACTCTGGGATCATGACCTGAGCCAAAAGCAGATGCTTAACCAACTGAGCCACCCAGGTGTCCCTAAACCAGGTATTTAAAGGAGCATCAATGGGAGGAATGATAATGGAAATCTGTGTTCTAAGGTGGCTGAGCAATCCAGCAGGGGAATCCCAGTCCTGGCCCTAGTGCCATTCTGGGTTTTCTCCCTGTGCCCTGTTGGCTGCAGCCCCAAGAGAGGCAGAGATACAGAAGTAAAAGTGTATAAACTACCCCTTTTGTGCTCGGGGCTCAAACCTTGGGATATTACTCTCCTCTGAACCCACTGGCATTAAATAAACCTCCGATCTTCCAAGGTCTCTGAGTGCCACTTTTTTTTTTTTTTTTTTGGCCAGGATCCAGTCCTGATTCCATAGCAACATCAGCTTTGTTGGGTCCCCAGAACTAATTACAATGTGGGGGTTTCCCCACTCAATAAAACGGAGCAATTTGAGGACACCAGCATGCAGTATGGGTTAAGGGTGTGGAGCTTCCATGCCCCCTCCATGCATGCTGCTCTCTCTGTATACCCATGTGTTCACCAACCCAGATGCTTTCTAAACCCAATCCTCTTGGGTTTGTGTTATATAGTCATGACTAAGTCATTGGTCATTAACTGATTCAATTTCCAGCACCATCCTCCTCCCCAGAAGATTCCAGTGTATGGTCAAATGGTTGTTTCTCTTGACAACCAGTCCTAGCTCTTGGGTGGGGCCCAAAAGTCACCTTCATTAATAATAGAACATTCATTTCACTTTCAGAAACTGTGGATGAAACCCAAATATATTTCTTATAAGTTATTGTATTACAATTTCAATTTTAGTTCTTTTACTATTTCTACCACATTTGTGGCTACTTCCTCCACTGAAGTCTTGAAGTTTCAATTTGTAAAAAACACAATATCTGCAAAGTGCAATACTTGAAACACAGTAAAGTGAGGTATGCCTGTACTCATGGTGACACATGTGAGGGACAGGGACTTTCAGTCCTGTGATCTGTCCTGATGGTGATATATGTGAAGTTAGATCAGTGAAGGTTAGCTCAATGAGGTTAGACCACTGAAGATTAGTGCTGTGACATGGACCTGAAGCCATGAGGACAGGTTGGGTCTTTGGAGAGTTCCTCGTCAGCCTGAATGGTTTGATTGCTCTTTTACACTCTTTGCTGTACTAGTCCGAGATATTCCTTAATCTCTATTTGCACTGAGTAACAATTATCAAATTTATAATTTAGCACACTCTTATAAGTGAGAGTGAGATGAATAACACCATTGGTTTTCTTTTTTTAGTTCCTGCTATGTGCCAGACAGTGCTGTGACCTTGGAAATTAGCTAGTTACTTTAAAATGTGTCTGATATTGGTATCTGAATGATGTTTGGGGAGACAAACCTGCAAATCTGCCATGCTTCCAAAAGTCTATGTTGAACAAGTGGCAGATTTCGTGAAGAAGACTCAGCACATCATGGATGCAAAGAAGTATTTTGCTTCTTCCAGGTAGTTCATAGAGGTAATAATCTTGATCTGAATTTTGATTGGGGTTAAGGACTTATAGATAAACAGGGAAAATTTTTCTTTCCAGGAAATAGGAGAAGCATGTGTCAAAGTATGGATGTGAGATAAGCTATAGATTTTATATGGCAGTGTAGGATTGGTTTTATAAGGCAGTGATTTGGGGAGTGACTGCAGGCAAGATTAGAAAAGGTGGATAGGACCCAGATCCTGGAGGACTTGGTAGGAGCTTGGATCATTAAAGGGTTTAAGTATTTAGGCAGTTTGATGAATTTTATGTCATATGCTCACGAATCTATATGCAAATGGGCAAAGATTAAAGGTAATAACCATGGAAATGGAGTTCTGCTCCTGGGCCATTGCACTGTACCTGCAGAGATGAGGAGGGTGTGAAGCAGGAGTAGAAGGCAGATGGGGGTGTTAAGGCTCCTCAAAACCTGATTCTTCATTGGTCAGGGAAGGAGAGAGAGGGAAGAGTAGCTGGGGCTCCAAACATTCAGGGATAGGAAGACCTACAGAGCTCAGATGTCTAGCTGGCTCTTCCATTGCCTGATTCATGTTGAATTCATAAAGCTAGTGCCATGTCTTCTTATCTGAGACTCTTTTGCCTGTAGATTAGAGGCAAGAGGACTTATAAATAAAAATAATATTAAGAATAACTTTTTCACAGTTTTTCTAAAGGTTACGGTTAATTGTAATATGTCAGCCTAAAGCTCCCAATCTCATTGACTTTGACATATGAGCAGAGTTCAATGATGAACCACTTATACAGTTTCATAGTTTGGCATTAATGAATGTATTTGGGAAACATTTACTGTGGCCAGGTCATATTAACAGGAAGGGTTAAGGAAAGAGACGTGCTGGACGTATCAAAAGTATAAACCAGTGGGGGACATAGATTTAAAGACCTAGATATGCCTTCATGTAACAGATCCCTTCTAAGCTATGCTGTTGGGTTATAACTGAGAGGGGAATAAAGATGGTCCCAAGTCAGGCTTTGCGTCCCTAAGCTTTATGGAAGGAGCAGAAATGCTCTGCATCTCTTCAGGGTTGGATGCCCAAGGTTTTCACTATAGTCCACTCCTTGAGGTCCCTACCAGTCCCCATTCCTGGTTAAAGAATGCTCATCTCAGAGAAATGCTGGATGTCCAGAGACCCAACAATGTGGCTTCATAATAAGGGAAGAAATGCTGACAAAATCCCAGCTACAGACACGCAGGGGATCTTGGCTGGCTGTGCTTTTAGTGATCAGGAGATCAGCCCTAGAAAAGTCATTAAGAAATTACAGGCTGAGGATTAGGTGAGAAAAAGCAGGAAATTGAATGAAGTCAGTGGGCACAGTGAGGCATTTTTCTGGCTGTCTGATCAGAGAGGTCTTTGAAGGGTGGCACATCCATATCAGAGATGAAATTGGACTCTGTGAGCATAACCTGCAAACAGCCCATGAGAAGGAGGCAACTTTCCAAATATGCACTCTTCCTGGAGACCTCTCCTTTCTGTGGCATATTTGTGGCTGGCTTGGAATCCAAGTTGCCAATTCAGGCAATTTACAGTGTTCAGAAAATATATGCAAGAGTTCACTTAGGGGATTGGAGACCCAGGTGGGCAAATCAACCAGATCACCAGTACTGCCATGTGTCCCCATCCTGAAGCCCAGGACAGGGAAACCTGTTGTTGAGTCTACCTTGCCTGATACTAGACTCCCAGAGGGAGCTTGGTCACTGCACCTGGTGGCATGTGACTCTAACCAGAGGGCACATGCATGACCATCCCTGTCCAGGGAATTGTAGTCACATCTACCAACAGAAAATTCTCTGCCAGTACAGCAACTGGAAATGAGAAGGTTTCAAGTGGGCCCAGGATTATAGAAAAACAAGACTATGAGGTTGCATTTCCAGGGCTCCTGGGAGGGGACTTATATATGTCCAGCAGTGGAGGTTGTTTGTTTCTGTAACTGCCCATTGCTCCTGACTCTAACTTGCTCTCCCGTATGTTCCATGCACTTTCCTGTGTGATCACAGCTTCTTCCTTTTGACTGGGAGCCCTTCTCTGTCAAAATGAATCAAAGCCACCCCTACTACACTCTCCAGGTGAATCAAGGGGGTGTCTGCTCTTTTCCCCCTAAGGTGAGCTTCACTGCACCCTCAGAAATAGTGCTGAAGCTCGTTAGTAAGCTACATCCGGTACTTTCAGCTCTGAGTTTTTACCTGTTGAGCATTCTCCCAGGTGTTGACAAAGAGTCAAGAATGGCCAGAGCAGATCCCAGAAAGTTGTGTGGCATCATAGGCAGAACAATCATCCTAGACAACAGAATAATCAACCAAGAACACTCATCCTAGACAATCATCCTAGTTAACAGCCCTTTTCTGGAGAAGGTGTGTAAAACAAAGACATTTTGTGTCAAATCTAATAGCTAGGGAACTCCGTAAAGTTGCTTGGAAAAAGGCTGCTGTCTTGCACGTGTGAGTATGTGGGTACCGGTGTTGTGTGCATAGGGCTGAAGACAAGTGTTTTGTTTTTCTAATCATCTACTAAAGACAGTAAAGAACAGTATTAGTAACAGAGGATTGTAGAGGATCAGAAGAGGTGTTCTCAAGCTCACACTTGTGACTTAGCCCTAGAGGCCAGGGGGACTAAAAATCTAACTGACGCACAACTGTAATGAGCTGAAAAGGCGACAGGACTCGCCTTCCAGCTTCCTGAATTGTGCTGTGAGTCTTGGGGATGCCAGTTCCCACAGGGCTACATCAGCTGCTTTGTGAAGTTGGTTCCCTCTGCCACTCTGTCTTAGACGAGCTCTGCACAGGCTGCCGAGCCAGGTGAGCTTGAGTTGCACCAAGTGCACATTCCTTCCAGCCTGCAGATGCAAGCTGAACTGATTCCAGGGTTGTTAAGGAAGTCAAACATAACCTGAAGTTCTACTGAGGTGAGTCCTTTTCTGAAGCAAAGAACATTTAAGTAGATTACAATTTGATATTCTTGGCCATTTTCTGTTGGCTGATGGAGGGATGGGAGGAAGTGAATAGTAGAGTTGCTTCACTGGGTAGAAAATGAGTTGTTTCCGGCTCATAAGAAGTTCTATGGCTTTTGAAATATGATTAAACAAGGCGTAAATGAAGCATTGGCACATGTTCAATGCAGCAGCAGCCCCTTGCAAATCTGTTCTATACCCAGAACTGAGCTGTGTTCTTGGAACATAATGCTGAGGGAGGCATGAGCATTAAGACAGGAACAGTCTCCCAGTGTTGTTATAATAAAAAGGTACATCTGCATGTAGATGCGTTGTAAAGTGGAGAGCAGTAAGTACTTCCAGGAGGTGGATGGATTTGAGGAAAGTGGTAGGGAAGAGGCAGCTTTAGACTGAAGCTTGAGGTAAACCAGGTAGAGCACAGGATAGAGGGCTCAGAGGCCACTGGAAGGCAGGTTGCCCGGCAGAAGTGGCTGGAAAATAAAGGGGACAGACATCTGGGCCTCAAGGGGTGCAATACTTTGAAGACAGGTGTAGGGTAAATATATATAGTCAGTGTTTAAGAAAGAGACTTCTAGCAGCAGTAGGGTGTGGAGAAATAGGATTACTATCATTGCAAGGGTGTTGAGGATTTTGTGTAGGGATGCAGGACTGAGCCTAAGCCTGAGCCTGGCTGTGTGTGTGTGTGGGGGGGGGGAATGATGGAAGTCTCTGGGGCAGAACAGATGGGACTGGGAAGCCGTCAGGAAAGGAGGAATTCGGGACATACTTGAGGTCCCAGCTCAGAGGCTAGGAGAAGGAAGTCATCTCTCAGTGAGATTGGACATGTGACAGAGACAACAAATTTGGGGAGAAAAAGAATATTTACATTCTCTTTTCTCACTTTTTATTTTAGAAGAATTAGACTTACCAAAAAGTTACAAAGATCATATGGAGAATTCCCATAAATCCTTCACCAAGCTTCTCTTAATTGTTGATCATTGTACAATTATCAAAACCAGAACTTTGACATAACATCATTAACTGAAAAACAGATTTTACTAAAATTTTACCATCCAATGTGCCTGTATTTTTAGTTTTCTGAGGTAATGAGCTACCAGAGAAAGTCTGGGTCTCAGGGGAATAAAATATATGATGAAATCTTTGCTTTATCTTTTCATCATTTTTTTAGGCATGCATCATATTTATTATTAATATAATACATATATTAAATATATAAGATAATATATAACAAATAATATAATGTTAAATATTACATATGATAATTTATATGTATTTTAACTTGCTTAAATGTATTATATAAATATTTTATATAATATATATTATGAATATTTTACTATATTTAAATATATAAGTATTTATACTATATACAAACATATTTAAAATATAGTCATATTAAAATATTAAAATATATTTAAAAATACATAAAATGAATGGTGTCTACCCTCTCTTCCATTGTCTTGGAATTTTCTTTAAGTGCAAGAGTCAAATCCAGGTACCTCTATAGTAACAACTGTCTTCTAGGAGAGTCAGCTAAGTATGTCACTGAGCACTTGCTATGCAGCCTCACAACACTATCTATTCCATCTCATGTCAACTCCACAGGTAAAGGCTCCACTTCAGTGAGATCCAGAGAGGCCCAAGGAGCTGAGTACACCTAGCCAGAATGAGCCAGACAGGAATTAGAGCCCTGCTGCTAACCATCATGTAACAAGCATTTTGTTACTCTTTTTGCTTTTGGCCTCCTGGCTGTCTCTATTTTCTACAGAAAGACGTCTTGTGCTCCTTTTCTTCTTCTAGTGGTGCTGTTAGTGGTTGCCTTTAAGTTGATGGAATTCTCCTACAAATTCTTTTCACAGGGCTTGTCCATACTGTCCTATGCAGCAAATACTTGTGGTCCTCATCTCATTTGGCCCCTTAGCAGCTTTGGAGATGGTGGACCACACCTTCTCCCAACAAGCTCTTCTCGGGCACTTCCCATGATGCCACCACTCTCCTCATGGATCTTCCTGCTCTGCTTCATTCTACAAGCTGCTTTATCACAGGCCTTGGGCCTCAGATGTTTCCTTATCTTGCTCTGCATTTTTCCTAGGTGATCTCCTTCATTCTTATTCTTTTTTTTTTTTCAAAGATTTTATTTATTTGACAGAGAGAAACACAGCCAGAGAGGGAACACAAGCAGGGGGAGTGAGAGAGGGAGAAGCAGACCTCCTGCCGAGCAGGAAGTCCGATATGGGACTCAATCCTGGGTCTCCAGGATCATGACCTGAGCTGAAGGCAGTCACTTAACCAACTGAGCCACTCAGGCGCCCCAACCTTCATTCTTATTCTTATTTTCATCTCCAATCCTCATTTCTGTTGCAGTCTCTCCTCTGAGCTTCCAACTTATATATATATGACTGACCCCAGAAAGCGAGGCTTGAATGTCCACAGGGGACCGAAACTTAACAGATTCATAACTACACTCAGGATCCCCCTGCTTGTCTGGTCCACACCCTATGTAGCCATTTTTTTTCCTTCTTATCTTCACACCCATAACCAAATCATCAGAAAATTCTATAGATTCAAATTATATATATAATATTATAACATATATATATATATATTTTTTTTCTCTTCTCCCTGATTCCCGTCATCCGCCAATGGCTCTTCTCCAAACAATTGCAAAAGCCTATGTAGTCTTATCCATTTCATAAAGTACTCTTCACTCAGAGGGTGGATTAGACTTTTGTAATTGTAACTCAAATTATGTCACTTACTCATTCAAGAAAATAGGTGCTTCAGCCATTGCCAATGGGAATGCAAAATGTTAAAGAACATAAGGCAAGGCAAATGGGAATTTCTCTGAAAATACTAAATGTACCTACACTTTAACTCATTGATGCCTCTGCGAATTTGCCTTTTGCATGTTTTTTTTACACATACAAAGTGATATCTGTACATGCTTATTTTCAGCAGCATTGAAATAGAAAAATACTGCAAAAACTCGAAAGTTTGCCAAGAGGAAACCAGATGAATAAGTTGTGGTATACCACAGAACAGAACACTTTGAAGCAGAAAAAAAAAAAATTGAAAAAGCTTCCCATATGCTGACATGAAAATGTCCAGAAAATACTGCTGTATGGAAAAAAGCAAGTTGAAAATGATATTTCATTGCATCCCATCTTTTATATAAGAAGGAGGGAGAAATAAGAATTTATATTTGCTTGAAAATGAGAGTTGTGATATAGATAAGAACAGGAGTAGAAGTGAGACTTCTCATTTTGTAATGTATTAAAGTGCTCTGATTTGGTTTTTGAATCTTGTTGAATATATTACTCACACATACACACACCCAAACTCATTATATACTTCAGTAACTTTCTCCTACACCTGGCAGAGATCCACATCCCTTAGCACAGGCTAGAGGAGTTGTATAATCACCTGATCTCTACCATCCTACCTAGTTACCTTAACTAACTGTTCAGCAAGTTGAGCTGTGTTCAGTTTCTTGTCAACCTATGACCCTTCCAGGATTCAGGCCATGCCTAGAATGTGTATCACCCCTCTCTTTGTGCAGTGATGTCTTCTCAAGTTTCAGGGTGCCATATACATTCCACTCAAAAAGAACCTTGTTAACCAAGTTGTACATAGGAAGCTGTTTCTTATCTTTCTCTGTCCTTACCATCCATGGGCTATATTCATGAAATACTCTGTACACTTTGTAATTTTCCCATTTATTGTTTACTTCTGTTCATCTGTCTTTGCCTCGGCCCGCGAGGCAATCAACGGGGTCCGCCGAGATACCTGTAACGGATGAGGGGGATGGGACAGGAGGTGCGAAAGAATGACAGCAAGACAGGGATTCTGATCAAGCTGCAAAGTTTATTAAAACACGAAGGGGTTATATAGGCAAGGGATAGGGGAAGTGCGCCCGATAGCTTGCTTTCAGGCGTGCTCTTGTACATGATTGGTGGGGCCAGGCATGATAGGCGCGTGATCAGGCTACTGATTGGTGTGCTCCTTTATGTGCGCCGTTGGGCTCCCTGAGGCTCTGTGGTAACCGCGTCCTGTTATGTAGGTGCAAGGGTCAGGCCTGATTGTGTCGGCCTTCTTGAGCCACACCTCGGTCCCCAACATGTCTTCCTACCAGTTAGTCCAAGAAAGCAGACCTTGTTTATCCTGACCCAAAATTTTAGACACTCACTGTATTTCTTGAACAAATGACAGAACATGCTTAAATCTATATTTAGTTCATCAAAATTTTCTAGCAATGTCATGAAAAAATCCTTTTTATTTTTTCCCATATTCAATGAAGAATTTTTCTCACCTTTGCTTCTTTTGTTCTTCCAGCCCTCTTTTGAACATTATGTAATTAATATTTAAATGTTCCTTAAAAAAGAATCTTAAATATTGCATGCAGCTTTGCTACAATATTTACAAGCATTTATTTATACCCAAATCCATATGTTCAGTTTTAATGTTTAAACACCAACTATTCTATTATTTTTTAATTCTTTATTTTCATGTTTCTATCATTGTGCTAGAGTATATCTTCTAAGATTTTTTGTACCCCTCATGAAGTAAATGCAAGTGGTATGTTTTCTGAGACCTTGTATTGTCACCTTTCCTTGTGACCCATAGCTTGTCTGACCCACAGCTTGTCTGAATTTTGCAGTCTCCAATACCTACCCCTTCCTCCCAAAGCACTGCAGATGCTCTGGGTGTCCTCTTCCATCAGCCAACACTGAGATTAGCCTGAGTTTTGTTTGTGCGTAGCAAGTCTGGTTTTCTACATGGCTCCTTATAAATTTTTAGTTTCTTTCTTCTCAAAATTCAAAAATGGGGCGCCCTCGGTGGCTCTATGGGTTGAGCATCAGACTCTTGATTTTGTCTCAGGTCATGATCTCAGAGTTGTGAGATCGAGCCCTGCTACCAGCAACATGGGATTCTATCTCTTTCCCTCTCCCTCTCCGTCTTCTCACCTCTCTCCTTCTCTAAAAAAACAGAATAAATAAAATAAAATTCAAAAATATTTAGGGCAATGAAAAGGTAAGAAAATGGCACTCAGAAGACACAAAGAAATTATCAAAACTAAACCCAGATATGGCACATATGTAAGAACTATTTGAAGATAATTTAGTATAATTATGACAACGTGCAAGATTAGAAGGGTTATTCAAGCAGAAAGATTGAAACTATTCAAAAGAATTAATGGACCTGCTAGAAATAAAGAGCCAATTAACAGGATAAAGAATGCCGTTGATTCACAGACACACTTGAGGAAAAAAATCACGAGCTTGTCGATAGGTTGATAGAAATTACCATAACAAGACAGATAGACATATTGACAGAGAGATAGAAAGTAAAATAATAGGAAAAAGACAGAAGAGAACATCCATGAAGTATGGGGCAACCAAGCATAATAATATATATGCTATTGGAATCTCAGGAAAAGAGAGAGAAAATGGAAACGAAAATATTTTAAATAAATAGTAACCATTTTTTCCCTAAAATTAATTAGACAGCAAAACATTGGTATCAGAAGCTCAGAAAATCTCAAGAAAAACAAACACCAACGTGCACACACACACACACACACACACACACAAACACACTCACATACCCTTATGCATATCATACTCAAACTGCCAAAAACAAAACAAAAAGAGAATTTTTAGAATATAGCCTGCACATTAAATATAAGGAACAAAGTCAAGAGTTGAAAAAAATTAAAAATTACAGGAGACTTCTCATTGGAAACAATGCAAGCTAGAAGACTATAGGATGACATTTTTAAAGTGCTAGGAAAAAATGTTATCAACTCAGAATTCTATGCATAGTGAAAATAATTTCAAAAATGAAGGAAAAATAACTTTTTCGATCCAGGTAAAATTTAGAAATTTCATTACCTGCATATTTATACCTTTTTTAGGTGTAAATGTATATAGGCGGGCACCAACATACATTCTTTTTATGGCTAAATATATTCATACGCATAAATATATATATATATATGCACACACACACACATATACTCATCCTCTTTATCCATTCATCTATTGATGAACACCTGGGTGGCTTCCATAATTTGGCTATTGTAAATATTACCGTTATATAAACATAGGTATGCATATATCCTTTTGAATTAATGTTTTTGTATTTCTTGGGTAAATCCCCAGTAGTGTATTTACTAGATCATATGGTAACTCTATTTTTAATTTTTTGAGGAACTTCCATACTGTTTCCACAGTGGCTACATCAGTTTACATTCCCACCAACCAGGCACAAGTTAAATTTTTTCTCAGCATCCTGGCTGATACTTGTTGTTTCTTGCTCTTTTGAGTTTAGCCATCCAGACAGGTGTGAGGTGATATCTCATTAAGGTCTACATGAATTTCCTGCATTTCCCTGATGATGAGTGATGTTGAGAATCTTTTCACATGCTTGTTGGCCATCTGTATGTCTTCTTTGGAGAAATGTTTATTTATGTATTTTGTCTATCTTTTTAAAACTGGGTCTTTTGTATTTTAGTGTTGAGTTGTGTAAGTTTTTTATATAATTTGGATACTAACCATTTATCAGCTATTTCATGTGCAAATGTCTTCTCCCATTCAATAGGTTGTCTTTTTGTTATGTTGTTTCTGTTATGCAGAAGCTTTTTATTTTGATGTAGTCTCAATAGCTTATTTTTTCTTTTGTATTCCTTGCCTCAGGAGAAATATCGAGAAAAACGTTGCTGCTGCCAATGTCAGAGAAATTACTGCTTGTTTTCTCCTCTGGGATTTTTATAGTTTCAGGTCTCACATTTAGGTCTTTAATCCATTTTGAATGTTTTTATATATGGTGAAATACAGTGTTCTAGTTTCATTCTTCTGCATCTTGCTATCTGGTTTTCCCAACACCATTTGTTGAAGAGATGATCTTTTTCCCATTGCATATTCTTGTTTCTTTTGTCAAAGTTTAATTAACCCATATTATATTAATCCATATAATCATGGGTTTATTATATAGCATATTAACCCATATAATTGTGGGTTTATTTATAAACTTTCTATTCTGTTCTCTTGATCTGTGTATTTTTGTGCTCATATCATACTTCTTTGATGCCTGATACAGCTTTGTAATATATCTTGAAATTCAAGATAACTCCAGTTTTGATTTTCTTTTTCAATACTGCGTAGGTTTTAGTCTTTTGTGGTTCTACACAAATTTTAGGATTATTTGGGTATATTCAGGATTATAGTTCTGTGAAAAATGCTATCGCTGTTTTGATAGATATGGCATTAAATCTGTAGATTGCTTTAGGTATTATGGACATTTTCATAGTATTCTTCTAATCTGTGAGGAGGGGGTATCTTTCCATTTGTTTGTGTTGTCTTTAATTCTTTCATCAGTGTTTTATAGTTTTCAGAGTTTGGTCTTTCATCTCCTTGGATAAGTTTATTCCTGGGTTTATTCCTAGGTATTTTATTACTTCTGGTACAATTGTAATTGGGTTTATTTTTTTAAATTTCTCTTTCTGCTGCTTCATTATTAGTGTATAGAAATGCAATAGGTTTCAGTACATTAATTTTGTATCTTGTGACCTTACTGAATTCATTTATTAGTTCTAATAGTTTTTTGGGGGGTGGTCTTTTGGATTTTCTATATATATGATCGTGTCATCTGTAAATGTAAAAGTTTTGCTTCTTCCTCACTGATTTGGATGCCTTTTATTTTTTTTTCCATGTTTGACGGCTTTAGCTAGATGAGAATGGGCATCCTTGTCTGTTTCCTGACCTTATAAGAAAGACTCTCAGTTGAGTCTGATGTTCTCTGTGAGTTTTTCATATATGACCTTTATTATTTTGAGGGATGTTCCCTGTAAACCTAATTTGTTAAGGTTTTTTTTTATCATGAATGGATGTTGTACTTTATTATTAAATGCCTTTTTTTGCATCTATTGAAATTATCATATGGTTCTTATCTTTTCTCTTATCGATGTAATGTATCACATTGATTTGAAAATATTGACTCATATTTGCCTCTCTGAAATGAATCTGACAATCCTGATGAATGATCTTTTTATTGTATTGTCAGATTTGGGTTGCTAGTATTTCGTTGAGGATTATTTCGTCTATGTTCATTAGAGACCTTGGACTGGGTAATACTGGTCTCATCGAGTGAATTTGGAAGCTTTCCTTCCTCTTTTATTTTTTTGGAATAATTTGAGAAGAATAGGTATTAACTCTTCTTTAAATGTTTGGCAGAGTTCGCTTGTGATTTTTTTGTTTCCTGGACTTTTGTTTGCTGCAAGTTTTTGATTACTGTCTCAAGTTCATTGTTTTCTATTGACCTGTTCAAATTTTTTATTGCTTTCTGACTCAGTTTTGGGAGGTTTTATTTTTCTAGGACTTTATCCATTTTTTCCAGGTTGTCCAATTTGTTGGTATAAAATTTTTCATAAAATTCTCTTACATTCCTTTGTTCTTCTGTGTTATGAGTTTTTATTTCTCCTCTTCATTTTTTATTTGGTTTATTTGATTCCTCTCTCTCTTTTCGATGAGTGTGGCTATAGCTTTATCAAGTTTGTGGATCTGTTCAGAGAAGGAGGTAAACCATATGAGACTCTTATATATAGAAAGCCAACTGAGGGCTGCTGGAGGGGAGGTGAGTACGGGATGGGCTTAATGGGTGATAGGTATTAAGGAAGGCACATATTAGGGTGCCTGCATGGCTCAGTTGTTAGACATCTATCTTCAGCTCAGGTCATGATCCTGGAGTCCTGGGATTAAACCCTGCATCAAGATCGCTGCTCAGCAGAAAGCCTGCTTCTCCCTCTCTCATTCCCCCTGCTTGTTTTCCCTCTCCAGCTGTGTTTCTCTCTCTCAAATAAATAAATGAAATATTAAAAGAAAAAAAGGAAGGCACATGCTGTGATGAGCACTGGGTGTTATATGTAAGTGATGAATCACTAAATTCTACTCATGAAACCAATATTACACTATATCTTAACTAACTAGAATTTTAAAAAATTATAAAATAGTTTGCTGATCTTTTTCCAAAACCAGCTTCTGGTTTCATTGGTGGTTTAGTTTCTATTTCGTTTATTTCTGCTCTAACCTTTATCATTTCCTCCCTTCTACTGGTTTTGGGATTTCTTTGTTGTTGTTCTTTTCTTTTAGGTCTAAAGTCAGTTTGCTTATTTGAGATTGTCTTGCTTCTTGAGGCATTCCTGTATTGCTATAAACTTCCTTCTTAGAACCACTATTGCTGCATTCCAAAGATTATTAACCACTGTGTTTTCATTTTCACTTGTATCCATGTATTGATTTCCTCTTTGATTTGTTGGTTGACCCATTCATTGTTAGTAGCATGTTAAATACATTCATGTATTTGTGCACTTCTTAGTTTCTTTCTTTTAGTTTATTTATAGTTTCATAGCACTGTGGTCAAAAAAGATGTATGGTATAACATCTTTTTGAATTGGTTGAGATTTGTTTTATGGCCTATTATGTTATCTCTTCTGGAGAATGTTCCATGTGAACTTGAAAAGAAAGCATATTCTGCTGTTTTAGGATAGGATGTTCTGAGTATATCACTTAAATCCATCTGGTCCAGTGTGTCATTCAAAGCTAGTGTTTCCCTGTTGATTATCTATTTGGATCATCTGTTTATTGATATAAGTGGGGTGATAAGTCCCCTACTATTATTGCGCTAACACTGGTTACTTCTCTTATGTTTGCTATTAACTGTTTTATGTATTAGGGTGTTCCCATGTTCAGTGCATAGATATTTACAATTGTTACATCTTCTTGTTGGATTGTCCCCTTTATACTTAGTGTCCTTCTTCATCTCTTGTTACAGTCTTTGTTGAAAAGCCTATTTTGTCGAAATACATACTGCTACCAGGGCTTTCTATTCACATTGATTTGCATGATAAATGCTTTTTCATCCCATCATTTTCAATCTGCAGGTGTCCTTCATTCTGAAATGAGTCTCTTGGGGACAACATATAGATGTGAATTGTTTTTTTTTATAATCCTCTCCATCACCCTATGCCTTTTGATTGGAGTGTTTAATCCGCTTACATTAGAAGTAATTATTGATAGATGTGTATTTATTATCATTTTGTTGTTTGTTTTGTTGTTGTTTTTGTCCTTTTCTGTTCTTTTCTTCTCTTGCTCTATTCTCTCCTGGTTTGCTGGCTTTCTTTAGTGATATACTTGCATATCTTTTTATATTTTTTTTGCATATCTACTACCAGTGTTTGATTTGAGATTACCATTAGATTTAACATCTTATGCATTTGCAGTCTATATTAAGTTGATGGTTGCTTAATTTTAAACTCATTCTTCATTCTTTTCTTCCCTCCATGCTTCGGGAACACATTGTCATAATTTACACATTTTTATTTTGTGAGACTCTTGGCTGAATTTTACAGTTATACTTCTTTTTTACTGTTTTTGGGCTTCTTAATTTGCTTACTCTTACTTGCAGTTTTTCCTTTCTACTCTAAGGGTCCCTTTTAACATTTCTTTTCTTTTTTTTTTTTTAAGATTTTATTTAGTTATTTGACAGAAAGAAATACAGTGAAAGAGGGAATAGAAGCAAGGGAAATGAGAGAGGGAGAAGCAGGCTCCCCTCTGAGCAGGGAACCCCACGCAGGGCTAGATCCCTGGACTCTGGGGTCATGAGCTGAGCCAAAAGTAGATGCTTAATGACTGAACTACCCAGGTGCCCTCCCACCCTTGTAACATTTCTTGTAGGACTGGTTTAGTGGTGATGAATTACTTTAAGTTTGTTTGTTTGAGAAATTGTTTATTTCTCCTTCTATTTTGAGTAATAGCCTTGCTGGATAGTGTATTCTTGGCTGTAGATTTTTTTCCATTCAGCACATTAAATATATCATGCCACTGCCTTCTAGCTTGTAAAGTTTCTGCTGAGAATTAGCTGATTGCCTTATGAGATTTTCCTTGTATTTAACTGTTTTCTTTTCTCTTCCTGCTTTTAAAGTTTTCTCTTTATCACCACTTTTTTTTCTTTATCACTTTAATTAATGTGTGTATTGGTTTGTACCTCCTTGAGATGATTTTGTTGGGGGTTTTCTGTGCCTCCTGGATCTAGACTTTCGTTTCCTTCCCCATATTTGGGAAGTTTTCAGCTATTATGTCTCCAAGTGAATTTTCTTCATCCTTTTCTCTATCTTTTCCTTCTGGGATTCTTATAATGTGAATGTTATGATGGCTGATGGTGACACTGAGTCCCATAGTCTATCTTTATTTTGTATTACTATTTTTTTCTCTCACATGTTCAGCTTGATTGATTTTCATTACTCTGTTCTCCAGGTTGCTGATCCATTCTTCTGCTTTCTCTAATGTACAGTTTTTTTCATCTAGTGTATTTTTCATTTCATTTGCTAAGTTCTTCATCTCTGGTTATTTTTTAAAATTTTTTCTTTGTTAAGGTCCTCCATACTTTTCTCAGGTCCAGTATCTTTTTGTTTACTTTAAATTTATTTTATTTTTTCAGTGTTCCAAGATTCATTGCCCATGTCCCACACTCAGTGCTCCATGCAATAGGTCCAGTATCTTTATAATCATTACTTTAAATTCTCTATCAGGCATAATACTTATCTCCAATTTTTTTTTTAGCTCTCTCATTGTGATTTTGTCTTGTTCTTTCATTTAGGACATATTCCTCTTTCTCTTCATCTTGTCTAACTCTCTGTGTCTGTTTCTCTGTGTTAGAAAAGTCAACTGAGTCTCCTGCTTATGAAAAAGAGGTCCTGCGATGCCCTGCAGTGCAGTGTTTCATACTCACCAGGGGTATCTCCCATGTGTGATTTATGTGCCCTACTTTTGTGGTTGAGTACTTTTTCCATCAGTCCAATTGTCTCTTTGCCTGTTGTGGGTAGTTTTTGGTCCCTGTTGTTTAGTGAGCCAATCTGGGGACACTGGGGCTTGTATCTAATCAGACCAAGTTATTTGCCAGAAACGCAGTGGCACCAAACTGCAGGGTGCTTTACCTGTGTTGTCCCCTGAGAAGCTTCTGTTGGTTTGTGGAGCCCTTAGTTAACCAGCAATCTGCTCCCAGGCTACTGTTGGGGCCATAGTCTAACTGGTATGTGTGGTTATCTTTCCTTCTCCCTGGAGTAGGAGTCACTTTGGAGTGGTGCTGGCTGAAAGGGCAGAATAAAGACTGACTCCATCTTGTGTAAATCCCCAGTTTGAACCCTCCCCAGAAGAACCGCATGCGGATATTGCCCAACCCTGGCCTAGCCTGCCTTATGCAACTGATGCTTGGTCAAATCAGTATAAGCCACCAACATCACCCCACCTATTGCCACCCGCCCCCTATAAAACTGCCGTGCTTTGGAAAAATCGCTCTCTTTCTCTGCATCATGCTGCTGCCATGGGAGATTGAGCTCGAGCTAGCTCAAATAAAGGCTCTTTGTTTTTGCATCGGACTCGGCTCCCTGCTGGTCTTTGGAGATCTCAAAATCTGGGCATATCACTGGCCTTTGTTGGGCCTGCTTGTACATTGTTAGTCATGTGGCAGTGCTTCAAGTGATCTCTGGCCATGAGTATATTGGAGGGGACAGATTTGTTATATGCACAAGAGCAGGACCATGGTGTCAGCAAGGTTTGCGTGTCTTTCCTCTGTGGATGTGCAGCTGCTGGGACTGAGGGCGGCCTGGCTGGAGGGGTGGATCTGCTAAAGCATGTTTTTTTGGGTTTTGTTTTGTTTTGTTTTGTTTTGGTGGGGGGAGAATGCACAGCATCAGCCAGTTAGGGAGTAAATGTCAGTGCTGCCATGTTTCCTGTAGGTGGCCATGTGTTTTTGCTGGGGAGCCGGGGAGGGAAATGGTACCTGCCAGCTCCCTTTTTCCTGGATGATTCTCTCAATAATCTCTGTTCCTCCAACACACTCTGAGATGAATAAGTAAGTCCTCCTCTCATATGCTCCAGGTGTTTTCCAAACTGCTGTTTCTATGCTGTATGTCCATGGACTGTTTTTTTGTGTTGCCTTTTTAAGGGCAGGAACTAAATTTCCTCTTGTCCTCCTGGCTCTCCTAGGGCTGAGCCAACTGATTTTTAAAGTTCTAGGTTTTAAATCCTGCTGATTGTAAGAACTCACAAAATTTGGCCACTTTGATTTTCAAAGCCAAATGTTATAGGAATTTCTTTTTCCTGTTTGGCTCCCTAGTGTAAGAGTCTGTTTCTCTTTCTTCTTTACCTCCATGATGTCCTTCCATCCCATGGATGACAGTTCTGGGAGTTCATTTTAGTTCCTTACCACATCTCTGTCCTTCCTACCCTCTTCAGTGTACTACATTTAGTTGTGGAGGTCTATCAGTCTTCAGGTCATTTTCTGGGTTATTTGCACTGATATAAGTGTCATCTACTTGTATCCATGGGATGAGTTAAGTATAGGGTCTTCCTAGTCAGCCATCTTCCCTGACATTCAGTCACTCATTTTTTTTTTTTAATGCAACGGCAAATTGTGTAGAAAAGATAGTTATCCATACATGGTTTTTAGAAAATTATTTTGTATATATGAAGAAAAAAGTATCTTGACCATCATTTGACATATTAAACAAAAATTTAAAATGAACCAGAGACCAAAACCTAAATTATAAAACTATATGTCTTCCAGAAGGAAATAAAGGAAATAATCTATAGGTGCAGCAAAGAGATTTTAGATCTCAGCATTGCTTTAGCTGCATCCCAGTTATTTTGGCATGATGTGTTTTGACTGCCTTCCATTCTATGTATTTTTAAATGTTTTTGAGACCTCATCCTTGACCATGGATTATTTAGTGTTCTTTACTTTCCACAAGTATAGAGATTTTCTTGTTGTTTTTCTATTCTTGACTTCTAGTTTGAGTCTATTATGGTTGTGGAATATACACTATGGATTATTTTAATTCCTTTGTATTTATTGAGGTTTAATTTTTGGCTTGGGATATGATTTTTCTTGTTGAAACTTCAAAGGGAGATTGGAAAAAATATGTATTGTTCTGTTGGTTGGTAGAGAGTCCTATGTGTGTCAATTACATTCTATTAGACTGTGCTGTTCAGATCTTGTATATTCCTACTATTTTATGTCTAGTAGTTACAACAGTTGTTGAGGTGAGGGTTTAAAACCTACACCTATTATTTTGCATTGGTCTATTTCTTCTGTCATCTCTCAGTTTTTGCTTCATGTATTGTGATATTCTCTGGTTTGGTATGGACATATTTAAAACCATTATGTCTTCCTTGCAAATTGATCTTTTGATCATTATGAGGTGTCCTTCTATGCCTTGGAAATTTTCTTTGCTTTGAAGTTCCTTTTATTAGATATTAATAAACTAATCCTGATTTTCTCTTAAAAATACTAACATTTACATATTATATTTTTTCTCTCCCTTTACTTTAAAAAATGCACTCTGACAATTTCTGTCTTTTCTTTGAAATATTTATATCATTTCTATGCAAGGTAATTATTGATAAACTAGACCTTGGGTCTACCATTTAAAAAAAATTGCTCTCTGTTTCCTATTTTTCTCATTGCTTTGTCTTTTCTTGCTTTCCTATGTATTATTAGAACACTTTTTAGGATTATTTCTAGCTGTATTTATAGTCTTTTTGAGTGTATCATTTTGTACACTTTCCATTCTAGTCTCTCTGGGTAGTACACTAGGTGTATATATTACTTATCCCAGTCTATTGGTTTTCAACATTTTACCACTTAGCATTAAGTTTGGAAACATCAGTTGCATTTAGATTCTTTATTGGCTCCATTTTTAAATATAATTGTCTGGAAAGTTAGATGATGTTATAATTTTTTTCAATCATTAAATAAAATGTACAAAACCCATATGGAAAATAAGAGTCTGATCCATACCTACATTTTTGTTTTTTTACTTGTTCCTTCTTCTGATGCTCCAAAGTACCTTCATTTATAATTTCCTTCCTGTTCGAAGAACTTCTTTTAGTTAGTTTTTATGGGTAGGTCTTCAAGTACCAGTTTCTTATTTTTCCCCTTATCTGAGTGTTTTCATTTCCTCTTCACTATATCCAATCAGATATAGACTTCTTGGTTGACAGTTCTTCTCTTATAGCACTCGAAAAACACTTTATTGCTTCCTTCTATCTCCATGATTTGGGTTCTGATGAGAATTGTGTTGAATGGTGTTTTCCTGTTGATAATGTATTCCTTTTCTTCAGCTGTTTTCAAGATTTTTATCTTTTTTTTTCAATTTTTGAAACTTCATTAAAATTTATATTGGTTTTATTTCATTTGGGTTTTCTCAACTTTTTGGAACTGTAGGTTTATATATATATATATATTTTTTTTTCCCAATTTTCAGAAGATTTCAGCCATTTTTTCTTCAGATGCTGTTTCTACCCCATTATCTTTCTCCTCTTGTCTGGGACTTTGGTGATAAAATTGTTGCATTTTTTGTTATTTTCCTATAGATCTCTGTGACTCTGTTTATTTTATTTCAGCATATTTTTCCTCTGTTTATCCAGATTTGGTGAATTTTATTGGTATGTTTTTCAAGTTCACTGATTGTCATCTCTGTAGTTTCCATTTTACTATTGAGTTTATCCAGTGATGTTTTTTCCCAACCTAACTGTATTTTATAGTTCTATAATTTCCATTTGGCTATATTTTATAGCTTTGGTTTCTTTAAAAAATCTATTTTCTTTCATTTGTTTCAAGATAAACTGTGATTGACTGTTGAAGGATTTTTATGACAACTGCTTTAAAAATTCTTGTCAAATAATTCCAACATCTGATTAATTTTACTGTTTGTGTCAGTTGTTTGTCTTTTTCATTCAAGGTTGTTCTTGGTATGAAAGGTGACTTTCAACTGTATTTTGGCTACTTTGTCTATTAGATTAGGAGGCACTGAGTTCTATTTAAATCTTCTATCTTAGTTGGCATGTTATCACACTGTAAAAGTTTAGCATGTATGACTCAATCTACATTTATGGTTTGTAGTTCCAATGGCAGTTTAATATTCAGAGCCTTCACAGTGTTATTTTCATTTGTTTGGTTTATCTGGTGCTCTGAGGGTTCCCCTGTGGTCTGCTGATGATTTCAGAGGGGCAAAAGATATTTCTCTAGGCAGGGAAGTCAGATATTTTTGGCAAGGGAGGAAAAGTTCATGTTTATATGGCATCTTCCCTTCGTTGGTATATCTGGGTGAGGGAGGACAGTTTTGGTCCCACAGGGACAAAGAGACTGCCAAGATGAGATTGCTTGCTGAGACTGGGCCCTGTTTATTTTTTCTGCATGTCTATATATGTGCCTGAATTGAAGATGATAATTGGGCAATTTTCCATAAAATTAATCTTACACATATTCCATGACCCTAAGTTTTACTCCCATGTATCTATTCGAGAGAAATAAAAATTTATGTTCACACAAAAGCTTGTATGTGAATATCCTCGAAATGGTGAACACCATAATTAATCTACAATAAATCCATCTAGCGTAACACTTTTTAGTAATGAAAAGAAACAAACCATTCATGCATACAACATTATGGCTAATTCTTTAAATGCATTTTTCTAAGTGAAGTAAGAAAGATTAAAGAAATGATCTATTGTATAATTCAATTTATATAACGCTGGAAAAATAAAAACCATAGAAAACTACAGAAACTATATAAAATATAGAAAATTAAGGCATATCAGAAATTGTCTTGTATTGGAAGAGAGATTGTATCTATGAAGGTATCACAGGGGAGCTTCAGTTGATATGAAAATCTGGTGGATGTCACAAGGCTATTCATTTGTCAAAATATATAGATCTATTTCCATAAAAAGTGAATTTTATTCATGTAATATTTAAAAATAAACCAGGATGTAGGGGAAAGATTGACTCCAGGCTCTGATGAATGAATTAAGCTACATTATTAATGAATTGCATAAGCACACTAAATGAAAAAGGAAGAAAACAACATACCTAAGTTCAAAAGGCAGTGTTTTGAGTGGGTACTGTATGGCTAAAGACAAAAAAAAAATTCAAAAAAACCCCACTGTACTCTTAGTGGCATATTTGTTTCCCAGAAGGATTGGGTTAAAAATTCTGAAAGTACTTTGTACACTAGTGTTACACAAGTAAGTGAATATATTACAGATAATGAGGACTAAATTTCTCACTGTGGGAGAAAGAAATCACATATAAGGCAAGAGGGAAGTCTAGAATGAATTCTATGAAGCCGGATTGGAGTTGGAGGCTCAACATGGACATATATAAATATATATATTTATATATAGGTAAATATATACACATGCTATATGTAAATACAATATATATGTAATATAAATATATATTTACCTAAATACACACAGCAAATAAATATAAAAATAAATATAGATATATAGATGTATATATGCATGAGTTAGTAGTTAGTATACATACATTTATTTCTTTATCTACAGAAAGAAATTAAATGCTATGTCATGCCAGTAGCATTAAGCAAACTTTGTGTTCAAGTCTTAATTTCTAGATAAATTTCATTCTCCAACAATAGGGGAATGTGGATCTTTGGAGATGTGGTTCATTCCAGGCAGGAAAAATACATGATGAACCTAGAACATCTTGTAGTGCTGATTAGCAAGGAAGTGCTAAAATAAATCAAAATAACCAAACAAAACAAAAACAACAACAGATGGGGACATATCAAAGAATGCAAAAGCTAATCTAAAAGAGCACTTAGTGTCCAAGGAACAATGATCAAAGAACACTCAATGGATAACTTTAGTTAAAAAATAAATAATGATAGTACTGAAATATAACCTAAAAATCAAACACTCATGAGTCCATATTGCTATAAATGTATAATTGAGTAATAAATAAGTAAATATGTAAATAGGGGAGAAGAGATAACTTTTACCTACGTAAGCAATCCAATTAGTAAATGTAGAAGAAAGGAAGAAAACCCCCATTAGAATACTAGAGATATAATTGCCACAGACAAAATCCATTGATAGGGCACCTGGGTGGCTCAGTCATTAAGCGACTGATTTTTTGCTCAGGTCATGATCCTGAAGTCCCCAGATCAAGCCTTGCATCAGGCTCCTTGCTCAGTGGGAAGCCTTCTTTTCTCTCTTTCACTTGCCTTGTTTGTGTTCCTTCTGCACCTGTGCTTCTCTCTGTCAAGTAAATAAATAAAGCCTTAAAAAAATGAAACTTTGCCATGTACAACAGCATGGTTGGACCTTAAAGGGTATAATGCTAAGAGAAATAAGCCAGAGAAAGACAAATACTATATGACCTCACTCATGTGAAATCTGAAAAAAAAAAACCACATAAATAAAACAAAACTCAGCCTCATTTATATAAAGAAGAGATTGGTAGAAGTAGACAATATGCAAAAACTGATGGTAATATAACCAGGGAGATGGAAACTGTAAGAAAGAATGGAAATGAAATACAAGAAACAAAAAAATACCTGTAACAGAAATAAAGAATGCCTTGGGCTCATCAATAAACTAGACACCAGGGTGACAAAAGAATCAGTAAGATTGAAAATCATGTCAATAGGAACTTCAAAACTGAAATGCAAAGAGAAAAAAGGAATTTTAAAAGACAGAAGAAAATGTCTAGGAACTGTTAGTTTCAAAATGTATGACATATGTAGAGATATCAGGAGGAAAAAACAAAGAAAGCAAAATTGAAGTAATAATGGTTGAGAAGCCTCCAAAATTAATGACAGATACTAAAACACAGATCCAGAAACCACAGAGAATGCCACACAGAGGAATGTTAAAAAATTTACACCTAAATGTATTATAATTAAACTTCAGAAATTCAAAGACAAAGAGAAACTTTGAAAGAAGCCCACGAAAAAAAGCAAATAAGCAAGCAAACGAAAACACCCTTAGCTATGGAAGAACCAGGAAAAGAATTACAAACAACTTTTCTTTAGAAACCATGCAAACAAGAAGAAAGTGGAATGAAAATTAAAGGTGTTGAAAAACAAGAGTAACAACATCAAACTGGAATGCTGTACCCAGAGTAATTAGTTTTCAAAAGTTCAAAACACATAGATCAATGGAAGAGAATAGGGAACTCAGAAATGGATTGTCATCTCTATGGTCGACTAATCTTTGACAAAGCAGGAAGGAATATCCAATGGAAAAGACAGTCTCTTTAATGAATGATGTTAGGAAAATTGGACAGCCACATGCTGAGGAATGAAACTGGACCATATCCTTACACCATACAAAAAACAAACTCAAAAGGAATGAAAGAGTTCAACATGAGACAAGAATCCATCAGAATCCTTGAGGAGAACATAGGCATCCACCTCTTTGGCCTTGGCCACAACAACTTCTTCATGAACACATCACCAAAGGCAAGAGAAGCAAGGGCAAACATGAACTATTGGAACTTCATTAAAACGAGAAGCTTTTGCACAGTAAAGGAAACTGTCAACAAAACAAAAGACAACCAACAGAATGGGAGAAGATATTTGCAAATGATGTATCAGATAATGGGCTAATATCCAAAATCTATAAAGAACTTACCAAGCTCAACAGCCAAGGAAAAATAATCCAATTAAGAAATGGGCAAAAGACATGAACAGACATTTATGCGAAGAAGACATCCAAATGGCCAACAGATACATGGAAAAGTACTCAACATCCCTCAGCATCAGCAAAATAAAATTCAATATCACAATTAGATACCACCTTGCACCAGTCAGAATGGCTAAAACTAACAAGCCAGGAAATGACAGATGTTGGCAAGGATGCAGAGAAAGTGGAACCCTCCTACTCTGCTGGTGGGAATGCAAGTTGGTGCAGCCACTCTGGACAACAGCATTGAGGTTCCTCAGAAAGTTGAAAATGGAGCTACCCTACAATCCAGCAATCACACTACTGGGTATTTACCCTAAAGATACAAATGTAGCGATCTGAAGGGGCACTTGTACCCGAATGCTTATAACAGCAATGCCCGCAATAGCCTAACTATGGAAAGAGCCTAGATGTCCATCAACAGATGAATGAATGAAAAAGATGTGGTGTACACACACACACACACACACACACACACACACACACACACACTGGAATACTATGCAGCCATCAAAAATAATGAAATCTTGCCATTTGCAACAATGTGGATGGAACTAGAGGGTATTATGCTAAGCGAAATAAGTCAATCAGAGAAAGATAATTATCATATAATCTCCATGATATGAGGAATTTGAGAGGCAGGGTGGGGGCCATGGGAGGAGGGGAGGGAAAAATGAAACAAGATGGGACTGGGGAGGGAGACAAACCATAAGAGATTCTTTTTTTTTTTATTGTTACTTAATTTTTTTTTTTCCAGTGTTCCAAGATTCATTCCTCATTCCCCACACCCAGTGCTCCACGCTTCAGGTGTCCCCAGTACCCACCACCAGGCTCTTCCATCCCTCCATCCCCCTCCCTCCAAGTTCCTCAGTTTGTTTCTTTGTCCAAAGTCTCTGGGTTATTTCATTTCTCTCCCTGGATTACCCTAGTTTCCATTTACTTTCCTTCTCCCACTGTCCTTCAGGTTACCCCTCATGCACCGCAAGTAAGTGAAACCATGCAGGAACCAAATCATGGGTTGCTGGAGGCGTGGGGTAGGGTAGCTGGGTGATGGACGTTGGGGGGAGTATGCGTTGTGGTGAGTGCTGTATATTGTGTAAGACAGATGAATCACAGATACGTACCCCTGAAACAAATAATACATCATATGTTAATAAAAAATTAAGAAAATATCAGAAAATTAAATAAAAAGTTAAGGAGAAATAAAGCCTTTCACAGAAAAATAAAAATTGAGGGAGTCTTGCAAGAAATGTTAAAAGAGGTTCTTTTTTTTTTTTTAAAGATTTTATTTATTTATTTGACAGAGAGAAATACAGCTAGAGAGGGAACACAAGCAGGGGGAGTGAGAGAGGGAGAAGCAGGCTTCCCGCGGAGCAGGGAGCCCTATGCGGGAATCGATCCCAGGTGTCCGGGATCATGACCTGAGCCGAAGGCAGTCGCTTAACCAACTGAGCCACCCAGGCGTCCCAAAAAGTGGTTTTTTAGAGAAAAAGAAAATGATATAGGTAGAAACTTGGACGTATTTAAGAAAAAAATAACATTACAGAAGGGACAAACAAGGTTAAAATAAAACATTTTATTTTTCTTGTTCTGAGTAACAGTTTTTCTCAAAGTATTTATAGTAAGTAACAATTGTGTGACTATACCATAGTGATAAGTAAACAAATGACAGAGATTTTATAAGGGATGGGAAGGAGGGATTGTGAGTGCTCTAAAACCCTTGGAGGGGTATGGTATATTTGAAGGTGGACTTGGATTAGTCATAAATGTATATTGCAAACTTAAGGGCAACCCAGAAAACATTTCAAAAGTTTAAATAATATGCTAACAGACAAAGAGAAATCAAAATATATGATGCAAAAACTGAGAACTCCAAGGAGCAACAGACAAATTGTATAGAGTTCTCAGATAAAATTGGAAGAGCCAGTATAAAAATGGCAGACAAAAACAAAAATGAGCAACAGATACGACAGATATGGTATATAGAATTTCAACTTTATCAATTATCACTTTAAACTTCAGTGATCTAAATACATCATTTAAAAGACAGAAAGTATTAGAGTAGATCAGAAAACAAGACCCAGCTCTGTGTTGTTTACAAGAAACCCATCTTAAATAAAGACATAGGATAAATATAAAGATATAGAGAAAGATAGATCATAGCATACCCCTGATCAGAAGAAAGCTGGAATAGCTGTGTGAATTTCAGACAAATCAGACTTCAGAGAAAGGACAATTATCAACAATAAAAAGAGGCATTATATCATGATAAAGTGATTAATTCATTGAGAAGACATCACAGTCCTTAGTGTATGCCTAACAACAGTGTCAAAATATATGAGGCAAAACCTGGTAGAGCTCCAAGGAGAAATAGATGAATTCACTATTCTTGTTGGAGACCTCAACAGCCTTCTATCAGTAATTGGAGATCTAGCAGGCAGAAAATCAGTAAGGGCATAGTTAAACTGAACAGCAGCATCAATCAACTGGATCTAATTGACATTTATAGAATACTTCATCTAACTATAACAGAATACACAATCTCTGCAAGCCTATCATCCACCATGATAAACCATGTTTTGGGTTATAAAATGCACCTTAATAAATTGAAAAGAATTAGTGAAAACAAAGTGACAGAATAAATATATTTGCTTTTTACAACACTCTAGCAATTCAGGGATCTATGCACTTAGTATCATTCCCTTGGTGAGATCAAAAGAGTGAAAGCCAGCCACAGTGTGCTTCTTGGTGAAAGGTCACAACACAACCTATAGTGTTGTCAAAAGGATTGAACCTGAGACTGTCTAAATTTCTAGATCCAGCTGTTAGTTTGCAGAAAATAGGGCAAGGAAACATGCTGGGCTGCACAATGAGTTTGCAATCTAGGCAATAAGGGAATCTACAGGTAAAAGTACTAATTCTTCAATAGATAAATAGAACGGAAAGGAAAGGAGAGAAAGAGAGAGAGAGAAGAAAGGAAAAAGAAAGAAAGAGAAAGAAAGAAAGAAAGAAAGAAAGAAAGAAAGAAAGAAAGAAAGAAAGAAAAGTAAAGGAAGGGTGGAAGGATTTAAAGAAGGAAGGAAGGAAAGGAGGAAGGAAAGAAGGGAGGGAGGAAGGAAAGAGAGAGAGAGAGGAAGGAAAAGAGAGAAAGAAGAAAAGAATGGATAGAAAAATGATCTCTAGATTGAAAA
>PITA01023552.1:0-27919 GCA_004023965.1 Spilogale gracilis
TCACCCGACTCTTGCTATGGATGCTATTAGATTTTCTCCTATTCTTCAAAAAAGGCTTAGCAGAAGAGTAGACTCAGCACATTCACTCTCCACTAACTACCCTTCTATGCCGCTGGCTGTGGTTTCATCACTGACCCCACTCTCCTCCACTGGGAAACAGCTATTGCACGGGTCCCCAAGGACCACCTATTTGCCAAATCCAGTGGACTTGGCAGGTGTCTGCTTTACCTCTTGGGACATTTCACACCCACATCTTGACAACGGTGTGCATACTGAAATGTTGTCCTCCACTGCCAGCCCCCCCGCCCCAGCTTCTCCCAGGACATGGCTTCCCCCGGTTCTTCCTCCTTCATAAGTGTCACTCTTATTTTCCAAGCTCGTCCCAGAACTCTCAATGGAGGAACACCTCCTGATAGTTGCATTTCCTTAGCCTAGGCTTCTCCTCTGAGCTCCTGTCTCACGGGACCTCCTTGAGATGGCTCAGATGCACTGATTCCAACCTGCACACATCTCCCTCTCTCTCCCCATCTCAGCTGCCCAAGCCAGGGAACTAAAAGTTACTATATACTTTATATATCATATACATTATCATATAATATTCTATAAAACACATATTTATATAACATATAAATATGTATTTTATCCAATATATAATATATTTATGTTATATATTATGCATTTATATATTATATATTTATATACTATATGTATTATAATACTGGATTTAAAGGGAGAATTTTTTTTAATGCTGCCTAGTTAGGAAGAGAAATTCACCTATATACTTAAAACTTTTGTTTCAGGGTCGCCGTGGTGGCTCAGTCATTAGACATCTGCCTTCGGCTCAGGTCATGATCGCAGGTTCCTGGAATCGAGCCCCTCGCCGGGCTCCCCGCTCTGCCGGAAGCCTGCTTCTCCCTCTCCCGCTCCCCCTGCTTGTGTTCCCTGTCTCGCTGTCAGATAAATAAACACAACAGCTGTCAGATAAATAAACACAATCTTTTAGAAAACATTTGTTTCACATTTTTTATTTGCAAAAATTTCAAATGTATAAAGAAGTCTCCAAATTTGAACACTGAACCTGGTATAGCCTTTGCTGAGATCCACCAGTTGCTAATACTTTGCCACATTTGTTTCATCTCTCTCCATATATAACTATGTTATTGTTGTTATTTTTGCTCAGTCATTTGAGAACAAGTTGCAGACATCTTGTCCATTCACTCCTAAATACTTTAACATCTATCTTTTAAGAAAAGAGACATTCTTTTACAGGGAGCAATCATCATTTAGAAAATTGAATGGTGATATAATAGTATTATGTAATATGTAGTTTTTTTACAAATTTTTCCCATTGTCCCAATAATATCTTTGTTAGCTATGTTGGGTTTTTCTTTCCTAATTGAGCCTCCAACAAAGAATTATGCTTTGCATGTAGCTCTTTAATGTCCTTTAATTTGGAATGATTCCCCCAGCCTTTCTTTGTCTCTTCTGACATTGATATTCTTGAAAAGCACAGACCAGTTTGTAAATGGTATAGATTCAGGTTATTATACATTTTTGGCAAGAAAGTTAAATAAGGGGTATTGTGTCCTTCTCAGTGTATCTTCTCAGGGAACATGATACCTATTGGCCAGTGATCACTTAGCTACAGTGTTGCCTGCTGTAAAACTACTTTCTTTCCTCTTGTAGTTCAGAATCTAGGACAGGGGTGGCTGGTTGGATTAGCTGGTTAAGCATCTCTGCCTTTGGCACAGGTCGTGATCTCAGGGTCCTGGGATCGAGTCCCACATAGGGCTCCTTGCTCAGCAGGGAGTCTGCTTCTCCCTCTGCTGCCATGCTCTCTCCCTGGCAATTAAATAAATAAAATCTGAAGGAAAAAAAAAGAATCTAGGAGGACAAATTTTTGACCATGTAACTATGCTCATCCCCAACAAACTATCACCCAATGGTTTTAGTATTCCCTGATCATTCTTATCTGGACCAAATATTGCTATGATAGTTAAAAAGTGGTGATTTTCTAACTTTATTATTCCTTCTACATTTATTAGCGTTGGTGTTCTATTATAAAGAAAAGTTATCCTGTCATCTTTATTCATTTATTTGTCCCCCCCTTTTAAATATCATAAAGGACTCATGGATTCTTGGTTTCACTACCTCCATTGCCATAACTCATTTCTGTCATTATTCTCTATTGACATTTTGCTCAAATTATCAGTGATTTGGCTAGTAGACATCCCTTCAAGTATTTTTCCTCTGTCTTTTTGACCTGCCCCACCTTTTTGTTTTTTAAAGCATTTCATTATTTTCTGGCATAAAAAAGGTTCTAGTCTTGTCTTGTACTTTAAAATCAGCTATTTCAAAAAAAAATAAGTAGTGATATTTACACCCAAAAATCTAGAACTAGGCTGTTCAATTGCCACTAGGTAGCATTACTTGAGGACACTTTCGGCGTACAGAACTAGGGAATATTTTTACATACACATAGATTCCTTTTTAAATTTTTTTAAAGTAGCCTCCATATCCAGCATAGAGTCTAATGAAGGTCTTGAACTCAGGAACTCAGGACCCTGAGAGAGCAAGATATGAGCCGAGATCAAGAATCAGACGCTTAACCAACTGAGCCAGCCACCCAGGTGCCCCTACTTTTTGATTAAAAAAAACCCCAAACTTGATTTCATACTGATACCTCTAATTCTAAGCAAGCATCATAGGTCTTCCTTATTTCCCCCATTCCATAAACTGTATCACTTTTTCTGCACAGTGAAAAACCTGCCTCCCAGAAGCATCATTATATTTGTTCATTTGCTCGATCCTAAAATAGATACAAAATAGTTTCAGAAACTATACCCATAGCACTCTCATCTCTTTTTCCCTTTAGATTCAGGGTATATATCTAAGTACTGTGTCCCAGCCGACCTGGATTCATTCTCCTTTTTTGCCTTCTATGTAGTTCTGTCATCCATCTAATACACTGTTAGTTTTGTTTCTGTCTTCATTCACATCTAGGCTTCTCTCTCCAAACTTGGTGATTTTCTTTACTGTTTTAAATGTGTAAAATACAACATACTTCCAAAAGTCAAAACTACAGGCAAAAATAATATACCTTACTCTAGGTAAAAATTCTATCAGTTTCTGGTTTATCCTTCCTAGGTTTCTCTTTTACAAAAGGTAGAGATACGTGAATATATTTGTGTTTCTTCTTTTTTTGTTACAGAAGAGGCAGCATAGTAAATATATTCTTCTCCACCTGCGGAATCTGATCAAGGAAGCTTTGTACAAAGTACAAGGTGAAATTTCTGCTTGTTCCTAAAGGTGGGAAGCCAAGGTTGATGGCTCTGATGTTAAGAAAAAGAACTTAATGGTAATTTTTTAAGTGGGGGAAAAAATAGGCTGGTAATTCTCAAAGCATGATCATTGGACCAGCTTCAAAGCAGCACGTGGGAACTTATAAACACAAATTCCAGGCCCCATCCCAGATCTACCATATCAGAAACTCTAGGGTTGGGTCCCAGAAGTTCTGTAAGGTAAGAAGCCCTCCAGATATTCTGATGTGTGCTGAAGCTTGAGAACGACTGCTCTAGGCTAGTCTAGGAAGAAGGAAGTGGAGAGAGAATAACACCTACTTTCCATTGGGTGCTACTAAATTTTGACCAGGAATGGGTATGAGCGTCATACATGCGTGTATTCATGTTATCCTCATGATCGGCGCAGCCGGTGGGGAGCTGTGATGAGTCCAGGTTTATGGATAGGACAACTGTGGTGCGGAGAGAATGGGTGATTTCTTAAAATCAGATAGCTCCTAAGCTGTGAAGACCAGATTGAACCTGGACAGACTGCCTGTGAAACTCTTGATCGCAGTCCTTATTCTGTGCTACGTCTCAGCTTCCCGTCAGATAAAACGAGAACTAAATTTGCCTCCATACCAAACTGACAGACTGGAAATGATGGCAAGCAGGGCTTCAAAAAACAGCTGAGAATATCCACAGGTGAAATAGTCATCGTGGCAGAGACGGCAGAAAGTTTAATGTCAGTGCCGTTAACCACTTGATTTCACATTTTTTCCCATCTTGTGTTTTACTGCATCCCTCTCGCCATCACCCTCCTGTCGTTCGGGAAGAGTCTATTACGCACGATAAGCATGGTTACTTGTTCTTTAGGCTGGAAGGCAGAGGGGTGGGGTTGAGGCCCCTGATGCATGTGGAGAAGTGAGGAGGAGCTCTGGGGTTGCAGGAGTCTAGGGAGTGAGCGGGGTTGGAGAATTCACTGTAGGGTGGGAGTTAGCATCCAAGTTCTCCTGATGGGTATTTAGTGACACCCGTGAGACTCACCAACAGTATGGTGAGGCATATATCACATACAGAAAGTAAAAGAAAAACCACCCATTTTTCAGCCCCAAGCATTGGTGAGAAAGGTACAGAGTACGAGAAGAACGAACAATATCTATTGTCCCAATGCTCCTCATTTGGGGATGACTCTTTTTAGGTCAGTCAGAGCATTACTGCCCTCTCTCATTTACGTCTCCAGGGCGGGGGTCATATAGCTAATGGTGTGGTATGGTCATGCAGAGAGAGGTCCTGACATTTAACCTTCCCCAAACCTTTCCACTCCCATGTTGAATGGGATGCTAAGTCTAAAGCCAGTGGGTCAGACATGGTGGTGGGGGGGGGGCGATGACCCTCCCTGCAGAGATCAGGAGCAGATGGTCAGGCTGGAGAGAGAATGTGGCAAAGACCCGGGATCTGCAGCTAGTGGAGGTATTCAGGAGGCCCGGTCAGCCAGGGGTTAATTCCAGGGTCCCAATGAACCAAGAGAAAGACCTGAGTCCCAGTGACACGAGCCCCACTCTTTGGCAACACACAAGAGGCACTTGCTTGGAGGCTGAAAGAGGCGAGGACACGCAGCTCCGGGACCTCAACTCTTTCCTTCCGACTCGCAGCCTGCACCTCCTCACCTACTTGGAAACCAAAACAGGGGGAGGAGAGGACAATCTGAAAAGCTGAGCATTTGGTGGGCAATTTGGAGCTCGGCCTGATGGAGAATTGAGCATTGTGGAAAGTATTGGGTTGGGAGGAGTTTCAAGATGTTGGACATTTAGTTAACGCGCCCACTGACTAGTAGTTAGGGATTCATAAGGGCACAAGGAGAGCGACTATAGACAATATGAAACATTTTCCTTCTTTTCTGTGTACTGAACATGAGCTATGTTTTGTGTGATGGTTAATTCCTCTCCCTGACTAGACTGGAAGGGCCCTTGGGCAGGGACTGTTTTCCCCCTTGCTCTGGCTCACTGAGGGCAGGCACTCGGCACATAGAAGAAAGATAAATACTTTCTGAGGTTGAATTTTGTTCACACCTGACGTTTGGATGATCTAACCAGAAAAAAATGAGGGAATTAGGTGAAAGGGACACAAGCCAGTAATTCCCCTGGCTATGTGGTTCAACAAGGAGAGACAAGGAGGAATCTGTCACACGAGAAGACATTCCTGTGGAATCACAATTTCATATGTATTTGGGCATGCAACACTTAATAAGATTATCACACTGTAAGTGTATAGTGCTTTGAAGTTTACAAACGACATTCAATATACCCTTTGATTCTTTCAACGGTCCTACAAGATGGGCAAGGGATTTTCATCTTTATTTTATAGAGGAGCTAACAGAGGTTGCAAGAGATTAATCAACTACACTGAGGTCTAATGCATGAATGCACAGAATCAGGAGAGCTGGAGGGAGAACCCAGTTCTTCTGGCTCCCAGTATGAAGCCATGGTTCAGAACAGAAGTTTGGGAGACTGGCCAGGACACTCAGTGAGGAAGGGGCCCTGGGTGCTGGCGTATTCCCTTCCAAGGGTGCCGATCAGAGCTGAAAGACCCCTGGAGGGGAGAGAAGTGACAGTGATGGGGGGAATGTCTCGGGTAAGGGAGTCCACGCCCTGTGACAGGTGGGTACACGAACAGTGTTCCTACAAGATGGTTGCTAGGGACGGAATGTTTGTGTCCTCCAGCCCACCCCGCCCCCTGGAAATTCTTATGTTGGAGCCTTAATCCCCAGTGTGATGATATGAGGAGGGGGGGACTTGGGAATGTTGATCAGGTCATAGGGATGGAGCCCTCATGAGTGAGCTTAGATCCCTTATAAGAAGAGATATAAGGGATCCCTGGGTAGCTCGTTTGGGTAAGCGTCCAACTCTTGATTTCGGTTCAGGTCATGATCTCAGAGTTGTGAGATCAAGCCCCATGTTGGGCTCTGTGCTGGGTGTAGAACCTACTTGAGATTCTCTCTCTTCCTCTGCCCCTCCCCCATCTCTCTAAAAAATTTAAAAAAAATAAGAAGAGACATAAAAGAGATCATCTCTCTCCCTCTCTCTCCATATGAGGACACAGCAAGAAGACGATCTCTGCCATCCAGGAAGAGGGCCCTCACCAGAAGCTGACCATGCTGCCATCCTCATCTTAGGTTTTCGTCCTCCAGATCTGTGAAAAGGAAATTTCTGCTGTTTAAGCCACCTCATCCTTGGCATTTCTGTTACAGTAACCCTCACGGTCTAAGTGAGTGGCCAACATGAGGCTCGTCTAGGGCAATGGAAACGGTGGGGCAGGGCTAGAGCCCTCCTCCCTAGGCTATTCATGAGGAAAGGGATGGGGCACAATTTCTCTGTGTCCCCAGATTTCTGCCACACAGATTCAGTTGAGTTTTCTTACCTGGCCTGCTGCTTATAAGAGAAGACTGAATGCCCTTGCTTTGCAGGAAGCCTGGTGGCTGTCTGAGTCGAGGGACCATGAGGGCGAGTTGGGGGGGTGGTGGGGGGCTTTCCCTTCTTCATTTAGGATTCTGCCTCACCTGGCCTGAAGCTGAGCACCAAAGCAGGCTGGGTGCCCATCCAATCTTGGCATTACCTGGCTTGCCCTCACAGGGGCACTGTAGCCTCAATAAGCAGGTGCTTATCACTAACTGCACGGAAAAGGGCATCACAGTGGCCCCGCTTGGCTAGGATGCAGCCCCTGGCCTGGGTCCTTGGAGATGAGTGCTGGCATTTCTGCCACATATACCTTCATTCATTCATTCATTCATTCATTCATTCATTCATTTTTTGTTTTTCACTTAGTAACCGTGCATTCAAAACCTACTATTTGTAGTAGTTCTCCGAGAGGTGTTGGGGATATAGAATTTTTTAAATAAATAATAATAATGTAGGGGCACCTGACGGGCTCAGTCAGTGAAGCATACAACTCTTGATCTTGGGGTTGTACGTTCGGCCCTGTGTTGGGTGTAGAGCTTGCTCAAAAATAAAATCCTAAAATAGTAATAATGATCATAATTTAGATCCAAGACCTCCCCAAAGTCAGGGTTGAGCGAGAGGTTTTAAAATGGTGAATCCCCGCACCTGGGTCCCGTGCGTAACTTAGTAGCGGTGGGAATGAGGTGTTGGTGATCCAGGACAGCATCCTTCAGATCTCAACTTAAATGCAGCTTCTGTGGGGATGCCTTCCCTGGCCCCTCAGACAGGTTATGCACCCCTGTTCTGTGGTGTCTCAGATCCCTTCTCCATTGTAACTCCCAGCACACTGTGTTGTTATTCCTCGCTTAATTGTCTGTCCTCCCTGACAGTTGTAAGAAGCGATTCAAAGGAACCATTTCTGTCTTTCTGTGCACTCCCCCCCAACACCTATCATAGGAGGGGCTCAGTAGTTCCTGAATAAAGACTAATCGACCTCCAACTGCTCCACGACACCTCAGGCGTGTCTTTGTATTTCTAAATCAAACCTCAACCTATCTAAATGAGCCACGTGTCTAATATTTGTAAATTATTTTTAGAAATATCCTTTCATCTCCTATGGCTCATACCCAAATCCCAGAGCTATGAGGTTAAGCAGTTGAGGGAAATGGACGTGAGAGGCCACAGGCCCTTGCCTTCTGCGCTGTCCATTCTGGCACCAGTTAGCTTGCTGCTCGGCGTCGGCTGTCCCTCTCCCTCCCACAGCCATCACTCTGGCCCTGACGGCTGCAACCCCATCTAAGGCCTGCTCCTCTCAAACGTTACCCACGAGGCGTGTGCAGGTGCAAGGCCTAGCCCAGAACACATAGACACCCCAGCCCTCCCAGGCCCTGAGAAGTCAGCTCCAAGAAGGAGCCACTCTGCACTTTCCCTCTCCTCCTCGCTTCAATAACTGAAAGAACTTTGTGTCTGTCCTTGCGATCTTCTTGGGAGGAAGAGAGAAAGATTCTGTCCAAATTAATACTGGTGAATTATAGCTTCAAAAAGGCAAGGTACCCATGAAGTCTCAACGACTTTCCCTGTGTATATATTCATTCCATGAATGAATATGTATTTTTAGGGAGCAATCTTTTATCAGGACATTCCATACCTCTATCATGAGGTCACTGAAATTCTATAAGTCAATAGACAGCCATCACTTCTGGGATTGTAGCTGCTTTTGGCCTCAGAGGAGAACCCCTGCTTCCTTGGGAGGATTAACGGGGACAATGTCTTTGAATGGACTTTGGGATCTGAAAGTACTACACAAATATAGAATATTGCTGGTATTAATCACTGATTTTTGTGTTTTACAGTCAGAGGAGAGGTGACAGGATATATATCTCTCTGGGGTCCTTTCCAATTCTCCCTTGATAGGAGAGAATTATTTTGCTAAAAACTGCCCTTCAGTTAGCCATTATTCTCAAGTACTTTGTACTCCCTAGAAAAAGTCATGTATCAGTGTTGACTTCTTTTTCTGTCTTTCTTTCTGGCTCCTAGTTCAAACCTGCAACTCGGAGGTGCTCAAGCTAAAACTGCTTGTGAGAGGGACAAAGGGACTTTATCAGTCCCTTTTAACTGTAAGATTTCATGATTTCTAAATGCTAATGATATCAAATACTTGATTTATTCTCCATTCATTCATGCATTCATTTGAATAGTATGTTTTGAGCACTTATTCTGTTTAAGAAACCCACCATCACTGGGACCCCTGGGCTTCTGCTCAGCGGGGAGCCTGCTTCTCTCTCTCCCACTCCCTCTGCCTGTGTGTGTGTGTGTGTGTGTGTGTGTGTGCGCGCGCGCGCGCGTGTGCGCGTGCGCACGCGCGCGCGTGCTCTGTCTCTTTCTCTGACAAATAAAATAAATAAAATCTTAAAAAAAAAATAAAGCAAGCAGTGTAAGCATTTCCGATATTTATAATCGGCCATGAACATACATACTTATTTAGTAGTCTGGGAACACCTGAACTTTAGCAGACTGAATTTAGCTCACAGCCTCCAACCCCCCCCAACTCCATAGTGCCCATTGTCTGAATTGTTCATTCAGAGCCCCACTCGCAAGGTACTTCTTGCTTTTCTCTGCTTTATCTCAGTGTCCTTGGATGCCTTCCTGTTAATGTGCCTCCACTCCTGTATCAAGGTTCTTGACTGTTACACTGTTTATTGTGTTTTTATTAGTGGTTAGAGGACAGCATTCAAAAACTCTGAGATAAAACAGTGAGAAACAGCATAGAGATAAAAGCAACAGAATAAAAACCCGGTGAGATATAAAATCAAAGTGTTGATTTCAGAGGTATGACCTGTTTTTGTTTTTGGTTTTTTTTCTCCCTCTAACTGGAGAAATGATCCCTCTTGACCCGGCTAAGCACAGAACTAAACCTGCGGCAAATATTCAGGATTAATGGACACGTTGACTGCGTGCATAGAGATGGTTTAATTCTGAATGAAGACAGGCCACCGAGGTGCTGTTCATGCTCTGCTCCTCTTATGTTATTTCCCAAGTCATTCCTTGCTTCTACTTCTCTGAAAACTGATCTGCTCCACCTTTTTTTATTTTTATTTCATAACCTCCGATTTTTATAGTTTGGTTTGAGTGGTCATTTTTACAGTGCAGTCTGTCCTCATAGTTTTTATATCCAGGGAAGGGATCTGATGTGTGAGCTTTGGAGCTAGCACTGGGCGAGACAACATGGACCCTCTGCTTTCCTATCCGGCTCGGGAGCTGTGGGCAGCCATACTCCAGGATCTGCATCCCGGAAGCAAAAATTAACACATGTGTAGTAACGCCTAACAGCATGCGTTGTGTCCCCACCGTGGGACAGGCACAGCTTGGAGGCGCTTGACAAGTATCATACTTTGACTTCTTCTGTGCATTTCCCGAGTTAGAGCCCCGAGGCACAGAGTGGTTCAGTAACCTACGGGATGACCGCTGCGTTCTCCATTCTCATGCTTCCTGTGTCTTGAGCCCATCTATTTCTGCCTCCTTTCCATCACCTAATTACGGCCTCACTTTTTGGGGGGACTGTCTGCCTTCCTCCAAACTTGTCCCCTCCTACCAATTTGGAGTCCAACTCTGTCTGCCCTCCCCCACTATATGCACACTATTGCCAGCTTCTCAGAGAAATCAGCCTCCTCTCCCAGTGTGCCCCCTAAGATTTCCTGGTATGAAACAGCTCCCCTGAGGAAGTGGGGCTTAATAAAAACCTTGACAATATAGCAAATGGGGAACTTTACTAAGAAAAATCGTTTTTAGTTAAAAACAATATACAGATCATAAGAGAGTAGCTTCATGAATTATCACGCAGTGAATATATCACCCAGGTCAGGATATCAGATGTTACCAGCACCTCCATAAGCCCCCTTCTTGCCCTCTTCCCAACAACCTCCCTCCTACCCCAAAATGAACCATTTCCAACATTAGCTCTACATTAGCTTTGCTTTCTCTTGAATTTTGTATAAATGGAATCGTACTTTACACATTATTTTGTATCTGGCTTCTTTTGTTCATTAGTAGCTTGTACGATTCATTTATGTTGTTTGGTGGGACTGTGGAATGTCTACTTTCATGGATGTATGGAATTCCACTGTGTGCACTAGGGAACGTATGGGCTATGGAGAGCGCTGTGAATTATGTAAGACTGATGACTCACCAACCTATAGCCCTGAAACAAATAATACATTATCTGTTAATTTAAAAAAGAAAATATAGCTACAGGCTTGATAAAATATTTCTGTGACTGGGGAGGGGGAGAATTCCACAGGGTGCATCTACCCCAATATATTTGTCAATTGTTGATAGACATTTGGGTTGTTGTTGGGTTGAGGGTATTATGAATAAAGCTGCTATAAACCTTCTTGCATGTGTCTTTGGTGAACAAATGCATAACCTGTGTTGGGTTTATGCCTCTGAGTGTAAAAGGGGAACTTTTAACCCAGGAGGGGGGATGGTGAATGGGATATATTTAACAAAGAGATCATAGGAAAAACCATTTCTGACTAATGAGGACATCTTCAGGCCATAGCCCCTAACAAATGGTCTTTTCCCATTTAAATTCAGGGAAGCTTGTAAAAGCATGCTTCTTGGAGAACAGAAGTTTCTGTAGAAGGTGTTCATGGGTAGAAAGAATTTTTTCAGGGTGCATTTATACTTGAGCGATACTAGCCTGCCATTATGTGGTTTCTACAATAATAAAAAAGAGTAGAGCTAGAGCAATAGAGCTACATGGCCTGGAATGTGTGAAGTCCGACATTTCAGCCACAGAGTCTGAAAACCTTTCTGGATTATAGGGAAGTAATTCATCCAAAGACACTGGCATGGCTGGAAGCTTGGAGAGACAGCAGAGCAAGAGGGCCCTGAGCTGATATCAACTAGATATCATTCACATCAGGCTAACAAACTGGACAGTGACCCGGAGATTGGCAGAACAAACCCCACAACTAAGGGGTTTGGCTTTAACAAGCAGAGGGGCTGAATTCTGTGAGTTTGTAAAACCAGGGGGCCTTAGAGCCTGGAGCATTAAAAGTCAGCTGACTTAGCACTGGCAGAGCTGGGGCGTGAGTGGAAGGGGGCGTCTACACCCTTAAAGAGACAGCAGTCTGAGTGGTGGGGCAACATTAAAAACAACAACAACAACAACACTGGGGGCAAATGGGAGGCAGATCTATTCATACTGATTTTAGAGCGTGTCCGGGGACGTCTTAGGAAACTAAAGGGTGGGCCGGCACCATGGCACCATTTTCCTCTCCTGACCCCGTGAGAAAAGGACGGCACGGACACTTGCTACCTAGCCCTCCAGCCGTGCTCCTGAGTTCTCCGGACGACGTGCCCACTCCAAGCCTGCTCACCTTGGTCCTGGGCTCAGGGAATGTTAAAGCCCAGCTACCAAGTGCACGACTCTCACCAGACACCGAGCTGCACCCAGACCGGTGCCCGCAGCCACCTCCCGCACCACCCCTCCCGCACGCCCCAGCCGCTGTCGCGCTCCACACCAGCCCCCGGGGCATAGCCGCCATGCACGGTGCCTGGGCTGCTGGGCCCAGCCACCCTCTGTGCCATGCCCAGCTTTGGGCCCCCAGCGGCCACAGCACACACACGGGGGATTGGTATGGCACTAGTGGCCCAGCACAAATTTTGCTAATACCACTGACCAGTTCCCACGTCCCCCGGTGGCCATACCCCCTTGGAGCTGGCCTGACTGGGTCCCGCTAACACCAAAGAGAGAGAGCACTGCCCCCAACAGCCAGTGGCTGCACTGGAAGGAAAAGGGACTCAGACACAACAGCAAATACAAGCAACACACATAGGATGTTCTCCTGAAGGGCCAGGCTCTGATGAACAGGGGACACTGCCCTGCCCGGCGCCCCAGGAGCTCCTCTTCATAAAGCCACTACTTTTAAGAGCAGAAAACACATCTGGCTTCCTTTACACAGAGAAACAGACACAGAGAGGCCGACAAAATGAGGAGATAAAGAAATTATTGCGAATGGAAGAACAGGACAAGACCACAACCCAGAGACCTAAACAAAGCAGATATGAGGAATACGACGGGTAGAAAATTTAAAGCAATGGTCACAAGGATACTCACTGGAGTTGAGAAAAGAGTGGAAGACATGAGAAAAGAAACCCTTAACACAGAGTTGAGCAATGACAAAGCAGAGATAAAGGGCACAGTTACTGAAATGAGGAACACACTGTCATCCTGCAAACTAGCAGGATGGGAGAAGCAGAGGAAAGAGTTAGAGACCTACCAGATACAGTAATGGAAAGTAATTAAGCTGAACAAAAGATAGAAACAAGAATTACACAAAACGAGAAAAGGCTTAGGGAACTCGGTGACTCCATCAAACATAATAACATTCATATTATAGGAGTCCCAGAAGAAGAGAGAGAAAAGAGGGCAGAAAACAATGTTGCTGTTTTAATTTATCTGTCTGAATGTGTATGTTGTGGGCGATGGGTTAGCAAGTTATGGTGTGCATAGGAGGACAATATACAACCACATAGACACACACCAAAATACCTCACACACCTCCACCTACACAATACAATCTTTGGCAGAAGCACATGAACAAGAGATTATAAAATATGCTTGTAATATGCACTTTATTGTTCAGTTACATAAAGGTACATTTATATAGATGAAATTTTATTAATAGGAACACTGTTAACATCCTTTCTTCAAAGGAATTAAACAAGCTGGAGTTAGAATAGAGCAAGTGAGAACTTCAGAAGGGCAATTGAGGGACGCCTGGGTGGCTCGGGTCGGCTAAGCGTCTGCCTTTGACTCAGGTCATAATGCCGGGGTCCTGGGATAGAGTCCCGTGTCGGGCTCCCTGCTGGGCGGGAGTCTGCTTCTCCTTCTCTTCCCTGTTCATGCTCTCTCTTGCTATCTCTCTCTTTAATAAATAAGTAAACTCTTCTAAAAAAAAAGAAAGAAAGAAAGAAAAGGGCAATTGATTATTGAGGTTAGTGGGGAAAATGGGGATGGTTTCTTGCCTGTAGAAAATTCTGGATTTTTTATTCTGAACATATTTACATTTTATCTGTCTCCTCCCCTCCAAATATGACATTCATTTTCATCTGTTCTAAAGAGTACTTCCTACTATGGTTACAACCTGAGGGCTGGTGAAGCCCTGTGGTCAGCTCTAAAGCAGCCACTGTGCGGCCTCACGTTCCCTTCCTCTCCCCTTGTATCACGGTGACCCAGCTGTACCCGGGCATGGGGGCCAGCTGCTGTCTGAGGGCGTAGGGGCTCCTGCTGGCTTCCTGTCCGTGTAGCAGGAACCTTCAATGTGGGTGATTGTAAACTGTATAGGTTCTTGGGAAGTCTCCAGAGTATTTAACTTAAGGCTAAAAGCCAAATTTGACTTTCTGGAACTTTTCTTTATGGAGGAAAGGGCATCCACCCAACATTTTTCTGATCCTGATGTAGGCAGGAAATCTCAATGTAATGAATCAGTGATGCAGGAGCCTTTGGGGGAAGCTTCCCGTGTATTACACAGAATCGACAGCAGCATGTACACAATATCGAAACTCTGCTGCAGCAAGAAGTGGCCTCTGTGACGTCAGGCAGCCATTCTGAATTAGCTAAAAATGGTGGTTTTCACAGGAGGTAGATAAAACCTCTGTTTGGAGAAATTTCCTCCCTTGACCTATTCCCAGAAATCTTTTGGCACCCACGACCTCAACATTAGTGGTCAGCCCACCGATGGAAGTCAGTGTTCTTAAGGAATACCTCTCAGTGACCTCCCATTGGAAAAATCAAAAAGAGAGCTTTCGAGCCTCATTTTCATTGAGTCTATGGAGAAAACCACTGGCCCCCAATGGAGAAAAGTGTCCTCAATGTGTCATCTCTGAATAACAAAGGTATGGGTTTTGTACCTACAAATCAGATACTTAACATCCAGCCTGACATTATAGTGAGGCTTATTTTAGGCCTGAATCGCTTAAATACTCTACATTGATTCAACATGAACCTCTTCAAGGGGCCTTAATGGAGGATGCCAGCCAAGGATTTTGTGGCCAGTCAAAAAGGTCCAAAGCTTGAGCTAGTAAAACAGTTCCAGAGTTAAACATACTATATTCCTGGGGTGCCTGGGTGGCTCAGTTCATTAGGTGACTGCCTTCGGCTCAGGTTATGATCCCGGAGACCTTGGATCGAGTCCCACATCAGGCTCCATGCTTGGCAGGAGGCCTGCTTCTCCCTCTCTCACTCCCCCTGCTTGTGTTCCCTCTCTGGCTGTGTTTCTCTCTGTCAAATAAATAAAATAAATAAATAAATAAAAAATAAAAAACATACTATATTCCTCCCTCACCCCCACAACCACTCCTGCTTCCCATGGTATTTTTTTAAAAGATTTATTTATGTATTTGAGAGGGAGAGAAAGAGAGAGTTGGGAGAAAGAGGGAGAAGCAGACTCTATGCTGAATGTGGAGCCTGATGTGGGGCTCAATCTCAGGATGCTGAGTTCATGACCGAGAGTCGGAGACTTTGCCCACTGAGCCATCCCGGCACATGCCCTCCCACAACATTTTTAAAGTGAGATGTTTCTAATAAAAAATCGTTTTCAAATATTTCCCTTATGAAATCCAAAGCTCTGCCAACCCAGGGCCTGACTTCCCATCAGGCAACAACTGACTGGTGTGGAGAGCTTGTCCCCTCCTTAGAGGGGGCGGTGCCCTGCAGTTAGCCCCAGGCCCCAGCATGCTCTATTGCCTCATTCGCTTGGAAGCTCTGTATACTGTTTTACTTTACTGCTTCCCTCCTCTGTTTACCTATTGGATTCCACATTCCTCTTATGTTGTATCTCCTGGTCTAAATGTTCAATTAGTAAATTAGTAAAGGGAACTGTGTCCAGCCATTTGACATCTTCAATCCCTCATTCTTCAGACTGCACCTAGACCTTTCTTTTCACCTTATCTTCCCCTTCATTTTCATTCACAGGTAAAATTCAGAGTTCCTTTTACTCACGTCTCAGTGACATGAAAATTTTGGCTGTTGGGAAGCCCACATACTATGGATTACACTGAAACCTGTGTTTTCTAGAAATAGCACATTGTCTTCTTATGAATTTCAGGAATTTGTACTATTCTTTGCACAGGCCAAGAGAGCTATGCAAGCTAGCAGGTACCTTCCTAAAATAAAGGAATCTGAGAGAGTATTTTTTTTTTTACCTTTGATGTTTATTTCATGTGATCTTTATTTAGAACATTATCATTTCAGGTAATTCTGTTAAAAGAAATCTGACTGTGAGCCCCTGCTTCTTCCTTGACCATTATGAATCAGAAGAGCGGGGTTCAGCTTTGTAAATGTTACTATTTTAGAATTCAGAAAATATCTCTTAAGCCTCCATCTGGATCTCTGTATCGTTGGGCGAGACAGCCCAGTCATCAAACATAGTCCTCTGACCTCTGGCTTTGAAAGTGTGTACTCAATGCCGGGGAACAAAGAGCTCTTTTTCATCTGTATTTATATGTTTAATTTAAATCACACTATTAATAGACTATTTTAAGTACGTGATTTGGTTGATGTATTATTTTTTAGTTGATTCAAATTGTTTCATCTGTGTATATTTTATCTGTTTAGCATGGCTAGTGGTTACTTAGTGCAATTCTAGATCATTGATTTTGCTCAGGTCTGTGTAAAAGATCAAAAGTGAGAGAAACTTGGGGGAAGGTCACTCATAGGAAACTACTGCAATAGTCTCGATTTGCAGAATCATAATGACGTTGGCCAAGCTTAAAGCAGTAGGAATGGAAAGAAAGGCATATGTTCATTACCTGACTAAAAGTCAGTCCATTAGAAAAATCCATGAGAATATAACGCTAAGTGAAATAAGCCAGTCAGAGAAAAATAAATACCATATGATTTCATTTCTTATATGTGAAATATAAGAAACAAAGCAAATGAACATAGGAGGGAACAAAAAGAAAGAGAGAGGCAAACCAAGAGACAGTCTCGTAAGTACAGAAAACAAACTGGTGGTTATCAGAGGGGAGAGGGGGTGAGGGGGTGATGGGCATGATCACCTCCTGTGATACATGAAAGTGTTGAGTCACTGATTTTTCCACCTGAAGCTAATATAACACAGTATATTAACTCTACTGGAATTAAAATAAAAAATAAGAAAAGAAAGAGAACAAGAAAAATCCTTGAGAAAGGAAGCCGGGAGGCATTTCTTCAAATATTGAAAGAGCTTCGGCCAAAGTTGTTTTCTAGAATTCTAGTTTCATGGACTGTTACAAGAAGGCAAGTTTGAAAATGCTAACTCTAGGAATCAATTTGTTGTGCTTCGGTCATCTCAGATGGGCTTTGTGAACCTGCAGGAGTGTAATAAATTAGGTCACATGCACCAGATTTGTTTGACTATGGAATTCTTTCTGAAGGACATCTCATAATATTAGTGTTCTGTGGAACACATTATGAGATAAAAAAAAAAAAAGACAACCAAGACACTGAGGACTTTCTAATGAAGTGCTTGCCTGGATTCAGAGGAGGGACTCTTCAGACAGGACGTAAGTCACTTCAGAGAAGGTACTTTCAGTGTTGTAGGGTGTCATGAGACAATACCCAGATGTGCCCTTCAAAGTCAAGGAACTCACTTTGTCGGTTTCAAGGAGTGTTGCCAGCAAACAGCTTACAAGGGAAGATCTGTCTAGAAATTGCCCTCACATGAGGGTAGTTGCCTTGCTCAAGTATACAGACCTTCCCTAGGGGCAGCCTGCATCCAGTGATAGTTGATACAAAGGTACAAAGGCTCACTTCCTTGCTTTGATTAATCTGAGTCAATGATCTGATGGGTCATTCCAGTTCAGAGATCCCCCACCCCCCAGGGTTGACTGAGATGGCGGTTATAACGCATTGCCATTCAGTTTCTCCCTGAGTTTTATCTCAGCCAACTTTCAGTCAAGAAACTCACTGGTGAAAGGAGAAGCCAAGTTCCCATAAGGAAGGAATCGGCAACATTATGGGAAGTGTATGGGAGCAGTGATTCCCCCGGGTTTTCCCCTGGGGGAAGCCATTTATTCAGGCTACCATATACTGAAAGGAGACTATGGGACACTGAGTCAAGTTGAGGTTGATCCCTATATGGTCAACTGAAGCCATCGCTGTGACTGTGTCATAATGGCCACTTTATGAAAGTGGGTTTTTATGGGGATCAAGTAGTCTTCAGGACTAAGGAGTGAAAGTAGTAGTCCCACTTATCATCACCCTCCATAAACTGCTTGAAAAATCTATGCTTCTATCTCCATAACCCTAGGTTCTGCAGATCTAGAACTCCCGATTCCCAGATGTAGAATATTTCCATTAAGGGACAATAAAGGGTTCCATTGAACTTTAAGCTGTGGCCGTCATCTAATCTCTTTGGGCTTTTGCCAAGGCCAGTGGGCAAGGGAAGTAGTCGCCAGCCTGCCAAGGGTAATCGACCCTTATCATTAGGAGGAGAGATGGTTATTGTTATACAACAGGAACAAGAAAGGATATGTTCAGCACCCAGGTGAACCACTCTAGTGTCTCTTGTTAGTCTCTTGTTTGTTTCTAACAGTGTCCATGATCTAAGAATTGCACGTTGATGAGAGGGTTCAGATCCCATAGGAATGAGAGTCTGAATCACTCTACTACGTCATCGACCTAGACCAGCAGGGGTGCTAGCTAGGGTGTGTGGAATTCAGAATGAGCAGTAGAGGAGAATTATTTGCAGACTTGGGACCATTTGTACTTGTGGGGTTTCAAGTTTACCTACTAACTTACGTCTTGTCAGTTTCCCAAGAAAAAAGACCAACAAGAATCCTCAAGTTGTTGTTCCAAGATGGCGTGAATTTATAAGAAGCAAGTGGATTCATGTAGAACAGAGATGGATTTTTGTGGGTGCTATGATATGCTGCCCAGATCCCCACTACAGGCCTGAGCAGTCATCCCCCCAGCAGCCAGGAATCCTTCCCCAGGAATCACCTTTGGTCAAAGGGCCCTGTCTCACTCAACCTCATGCCCCTCTTCCGGGGGGCAGCTTGGATCCTAGTCTATATGGGGAACAAAGGCCATAGTTCTCTTGCTCTAACACATATCTCTGAAGGGTCATCTCAGTATCAGAGCTTCCCACAGGATTCGCTGAAGGCTCTGTTACAACTGTATTATGGTTCAACTTCTCCTTTTGTTTAATCCACCTTTCCTCATTCCCTGATAGTTGTTGTAGATGAGAGTCCTCCCCATAAACCATATACACATAAATCTTGGAGTCTTTTTCCAGGGGAACCCATCTCATGACAGATGTGAAATTTAAGGGTTCTCTCTATAGTTTAGGCAGCCTGATATAAATCAAATGTCTACTCACAGTCTGGTGATTATGTTACACTAAATCAAGCTGGCTTTAATGGACACTCTATGTCCTTATCAATTTCCTGTGGATGCAGTTGGAACCCTGAGATTTCTCTTCAGCGTGGCAGAATAGCTGTGTGTTTCAAAGGCTATAGGAGCGTAGTGTGACAGGAAAGGGTTTTGGCCAAATGTTAGAGATCATAGTCCTGAGGCTGTGGTCTGAGAAGGATGATTGTTTATTGAGCATCAGGGAACTTCCACTGGCTGACGCTGTCAACTGAGAACGGGAAGAGTGTGTTGGGTCCCTAGGGAAGAGGTATGTCAGCAGAGAAGCAGGTACAAAAATGCCAAAGATAAACCTTTGTTTCTCCAAATGGTGAATCTCTAAGTCCTATATTTTATATTCTTGTGTTGACTATATTAGTTTACTACTTTTAAGCCAGACTTGGCTGAAATTAAACATTTTTGATGAACTTCAATATACATAAGTCCAACCCAAACTTAAAAATCCCCATGATCCAGTAATTCTATCTTTGGTAGACACCCTCAAAAAAAATTCTTCTACATTTGAAAGAATGTTTATATCATCATTGTTCACTGTATCAAAACTCTGAAGCAGCCCAAATATCCATGAAAAGAAAAATGGATATATATTTATATGATGAAATACTGTCATATTTAGCAACAGAATACAGCCATTGAAATGAACTGTAGTGAAATGCAAAAATATGGATGAATTTAGCAACAGAACATGCCATGAAAAAAGGAAGAACCAAAGGATTACATAGGGTATGATCCCATTTTTATAACAGTATAGAAACTTCTTTTTTTTTTTTTAAGATTTTTTATTTATTTGACAGAGAGAAACACAGCAAGAGAGGGAACACAAGCAGGGGGAGTGAGAGAGGGAGAAGCAGGCCTCCTGCCAAGCAGGGAGCCCGATGTGGGACTCGATCCCGGGTCTCCAGGATCATGACCTGAGCCGAAGGCAGTCGCCCAACCAACTGAGCCACCCAGGCGTCCCAACAGTATAGAAACTTCTAAAAAAATTTTATAAAGGTGTTTTATACGAATACATATAAATGCAATAAACATGAAATGTAGACTGGTGGTTTCCTAGGATAGGGGAATGTCAAGAGATGCTTGATTAGATGTAGGTTGTTGTCATGGACCTAGCATTTACGCTAGTGGTCAGTAGATCCATGATATTTATTATATTATTAAGAACTAAGGGATCCATATGTAAATCACTGATGTGAGTGTATCATGAACCAAAGATGATGAGTAATACTGTTCCAGTCCTGAAAGGAGGGAAAAAATAAACCCAAAAAATGACCATATCTGATTTTCACCTGCAAAGTTACTCAGGTTTTTGGTATTACCCAATTTTATACCCAGAGTAAATACTCTAAGTTGGCTCATTGGCCCCCATTCTGGACCCTTTCTAGCATGCAGAGGCCAGAAAGCTGAAAGTTACAGTTCTCAGACTTCCTTGCAGGTAGAGCTCCACAAGTCAACTGTAGTCAAATGAGACTTTGATTTAGAACTAACGCCACTTGGGACAAGAGACAAGATGTCACACCGCGTGGTTGACGTGGAGACTATCGTGGGCAGAGAGGCAGGGTACCTAGGAGCAGGCAGCTGGGGTATTAGCTTCCTGAATCTGCAGCCTCTTGACCATTGCAGAAGCAGCATCCCTGACTCAGACCACTCAGGGAGTTGTTCTTGCAAGTTCAGTCTGGGAGGCGATTCTTCACTACCCATTGGCACCATAAACCATAAAATAGCCTTTAATAAATCCCTTTCTCTTAAATGTGCTGAATAGATTCTGCTCTTCATTAACTTAATCCTGGCTGTTACAATACCCATGACAGATTTTTTTCCTATTTCTCTATTAGTGAGATAATATTAAAAGAAAACAACCGTCATTGATTAGTCTTTTTTTACTCAAAGTTTTCTTTTATCAAAAAGGACCTAATCATTCCTGTTCTTCACTTTAAATAGAGTGACTCATATAAATGGGAAATATGACAGATAAAAGTTTTTTTTTCTTTTTCAGGGTTCATCTCATTTGAAATAGACAGTAGATATATATATGTCTTAGTTATACCAAATTGCTATGCACCTATCATACTTCTTTATAGTGAAACAATATGGCACTTATTGAGTATTAAAATTCTACAAATGTAGAAAGGTGTGTGACACTGTGATAATTAAATAAAATTCAACTTGCTATTAAAGTCACATCTATTCAGTCACATCTGAATCATTAATGAAGAATCATTAATGAAGAAGGCTTATTACAATCCCAAAGTGACAGGAAGTGTATGTGATGTGGGTACTTACTCAGATGGGTCACTTACCCATCAGAAAAGAGACTCAGTGGGGATCATTGATCTTCAGAGAATGGCTTAATCTCAAGGCAGGAGTCCTGCCTGATTATGCAATGTGGCCCTCCACTGAGACATGCCTAAACTGGACAGTCTCTGCAAATGACATTTCCTAGGGAGAATGCTTCTGTTTCCCATGTGTTGACTTTGTGGCAAAATGACAATCAAGGACATGAAAAATTATAATAATGTAATCGGAATTAGACCACTACTTACTGCTAGGTTCTTCCTGCAATTGTTTTCTGCTGTGACTGTACTTGAGCCATATTAAAACTATATAGTAGAAGACATTTCATTAGCTGTCCAACAGAACTTCCGGAAGGGCTAGCCATACCTAGCATGGGTACTGAGGGGCACACAGGAGTGTGTGTGTTTGTGTGTGTGTATGTGTGTGAGAATGAGAGGGGAAGGATTAGTTATGGCTGATTTCATCTGTGCTAAACACGTGAGTAGAGGAAACTCTAGAATGTGAATTCCGATCCACAGAAATCCAGCATCAATGGTAAATCTGTTGCTTAGTTGGGGGCTAGAGACTATTGGGTCAGGAGATATGCAAGTAAAAGACATTCATGGGTAGAAAGAGCCAGAGTGAAGCAAACAAAAAGAAAGATACACAGACATGAAGAGGCTCCATAACCTTAATCCCTGTTCTCCTAAGAGAATATAACTTATTCTAAACAATGCCTCAAAACCATGCATAAACACACATCAAGGCAACCTTCACAAGGATTCTGCTCAGATACTGACCAGTAACCACACTGAATAAACAGTAATTTCTATGACCCCATTATGATTTTCATGGGATGTAGGCACTTATGCCTTCATGGATCCTTCTTCTATAAAAAAATTATGTATTATATTTTATGACTGCATTGGTATAAAGGCAAATATAATCTAGGCTGGATTCCTGATTATATATCCATTTTTATTATTATCATCATTTACCCTAATTTTTTTTAAAGATTGTATTTATTTATTTGATAGAAATCCAGCGAGAGGGGGAACACAAACAGGGGGAGTGAGAAAGGGAGAAGCAGACTTCCCAGCAAGCAACGAGCCCAATGTGGGGCTCGATCCTGGAATTCCAGGATCATGACCTGAGCCAAAGATTGACATTTAATGACTGAGCTACCTGATGCCCCATTTCCCCTGATTTTAAAAGAAATTGCCATTAGGATATCTCAGTGAGCCCTAAGACCGTCATGGGCCATTTGTGCATGGTATCATAATACTGTGAGCCTGATGGGTAAGTCAGCCAGCGAATTTCTAATACTTCTGAGGGTTAGGCACAGGGACTTTAGTGGGCACAGAGGTTATAACTTCAATCTTCCCTATCTGTTTTAATACCTCTTCCATTTTCCTTTTAAGGTAGACTTTAAATTCTTCACATCCATCGTTTCAAAATGCATGACTTGCTTGTCAGCAGATACTTCCTATTCCAAATACATCTGTAATTTGGCTGTTGGTTTTTAAGTGGTTGTCATTCTCATCCTAGAAATTGAGGCATTTATTTCCCTGCCTCCCTTGAGGAAGTATGTGACTTTGAACTGAGTCACCTTAAGGCATGATTAGCTTTCCAAAATGGGACTGTCTATTCGGAGTATCAACTGAGGAGAAATATTCAGGGAAGAGACACAGAATTCATCAGAGAACACTGCAAGAGACCCAGTGAAAAACTCACAGGGAAACGGAATATATGTGACCAGCTTGTTCCAGATTTGATAAATTTTGATTAAAGGACTTGGCCCTTTTCTGCCATCCTACAGAAGCCCAGACTCTTTGTGAGTCTCATTCCAAGGCCTGGAATAAAATTAACAAAGGCCACTTAATAATATAGTAAATATCAATATGACAATTTCTCAGGAATCCTGTACATTACAAAATAATTATAATTTTTTGTTTGAGAATAATTTTTTTAAAGATTTTATTTATTTATTTATTTGACAGAGAGAGAGATCACAAGTAAGCAGAGAGGCAGGCAGAGAGAGAGGAGGAAGCAGGCTCCCTGCTGAGCAGAGATGCGGGCCTGGATCCCAGGACCCTGAGATCATGACCTGAGCTGAAGGCAGAGACATTAACCCACTGAGCCACCCAGGCGCCCTCGAGAGTAGTTTTTAATGATGACTTTAAGTTATATTTAGTAGTCTAACTTTCTTTTCTTTGTCCTTCACAGTTCGAGTAGGGTATAGAGCAGATTTTTTTTTATAGAGCAGGGGAGTCACAGATCCCTTTGAGAACATGACGAAACCATGAACCTTCCCTGTATTAAAAAAAAAAAAAGTACAGCTCTCCTGAAACTCATCCATGGATCACCCATTTGAAAAATCTTAATATAGAGAAGATTAAAAAAAAGATATTTAATAAATATATGTAGAATTTTATGCCTAAGAAAATTAGAATTTTGTACTTTTCCTTTTCATGTGTTTATAGGAGTATTGACAGAAATTGATCATATGGTCAAACAAATCTAAATAAACGCCCAAAATAAAAATAAACCGAAAATTTATCCTCGAATTTTCTGATCAGCATACAATAGAGGTAGAAATTATTAAAAGAAGTGTGAACCAAAAAATCTAACTTACTCTGAGGAATGGAGAGATGTTAAAACTCTCTCCAAGAAATTTAGACCAAAGGGGAGCTCAAACTATACTCACAGACTACTTATAAAATAGCAATAATAATACTGCATAATCAAACACTTGGAATACGACCAAAGTTACGCTCAGAGGTCAGCTTACATTCTTCAAGTCTTTCCTTGTTAAATAATAATGGATGGAAACAGATTAAACACCCAATGCAAGAAATTAGAAGAGACCAGCAAAACAAACTTAAAGGAAACATAAGGATGGAATTAATAAAAATGTAAAAAGAAATTGATGAATTAGAAAATAAGAAATTTGTAAAATTTATATTTAAATGTATACAATTTATATGTGTTTGGTGAGCAGTGGTAAATTGTTCTGGCTGTTACCATCCTTAGGATGTTCCTGAATGTTTGTCTTTTTTATTGTTTCCATTAGTAGTGAGTGGAATTATGGTTTAGATTTTGAAGCAAGTAAAAATATTAACTAATAATTATAAGCTCTTTAGTGGCTTATGAAACAATGTTCTCTGCATTATCTTCCTTTTTTAAAGATTTTATTTACTTAGGGGTGCTGGGTGGTTCAGTCATTAAGCATCTGCCTTCTGTTAGGGTCATGATCCCAGAGTCCCAGGATTGAGCCCCCATGGGGCCCCCTGCTCGGCGGGAGGCCTGCTTCTCCCTCTCTCCCTTTCCCTGCTTGTGTTCCCTCTCTAGCTGTGTTTCTCTCTGTCAAATGAATAAATAAAATCTTTAAAAAAAACATTTTATTTGCTTATTTGACAGAGAGAGAGAGAGAGAGAGAGAGAGAGAGAGCGCCCAAGCAAAGCGAACAGCAGGCAGAGAGAAAGAGAGAAGCAGGCTCCCTGCTGAGCAGGAAGCCTGATCCCAGGACCTTGGGATCATGACCTGAGCCAAAGGAAGACCCTTAATTGACTGAACCACCCAGGTGTCCTGCATTTTCTTCTTTAACGCCTACCACAATTCTGGCAGATAGAGGATAAGCATTCCTATTATTCCCATTTGACAGATGAGAAGATTGAGATTGAGAGAAGCTGAGAAACCTGCTAGATAGAGTATTTCTTTAAATTTCATTTGTGATCATCTAACCTGGAGAATGAGGAAAGGGGAAACAAATGTCAGTGTATGTTTGGGAATTTTCCCATGCCTAACATCATTTTGTTCATTAACCCTGGAAAGAGGAATAAAATGCATGCTATTGTGTTTAGAATTCAGACAACAAGTACATTTGGGCTTAAAACTCTATGAAGAACCAGCTAACTGAAGGAAGCCAGGAAAATGGTATGCTGCATTCACCTTGTCTTCCTGCCAAATAAAAACCATGAGCCAATAAAAATTAGATCTTTGCTCTTTTGTTGGATGTGAGGAGAAAATAAACCAATGAGAACCAATGAGTAGAACCATGCCTGGGGTTGCAGAGGTATGAGATGGGGACCAGTGGGAGTCCCCCATGAATATGGTGGACAATCGCTGGGGTGGTATGGAAAGAGACAGCTCCTGTAGAGCTCAGCAGTCTTCTTTCCACAACCCTCCTGTTAAGGGCATCCCCTGGGACACAGTCTTGCTTAGTTCTCCAGTACTTTAGTATAGGAAACTAGTCCTGGAGAAATCTGAAGGTGCATTTCTATTCACCTCAAAAATAAGATTTCCTATCCATACAGACAGTGTATCTTAGAGCCAGGAATAAAAATATGTACCATTTGGCAGTCTCATTTCCTTTTTTTTTCTAAGATTTTATTTATTTATTTGAGACAGAGTGTGTGTGTGTGTGTGTGTGTGTGTGTGTGTGTGTGTGAGCAGGGAATGGGGAGGAACAGAGGGAGAAGGATAAGCAGACTTCCCACAGAGCAGGGAACCCTATGTGGGGACTCCATCCCAGGACCCTGAGATCATGACCTGAGCCGAAGGCAGACACTTAACTGACGGAGCCCCCCTTGTGCCCCAGTCTCATTTCTGTTTATTCCTTTTTGTCCATATCACCCAAATTGCAATAACACCCCTTATCTTTTTTAGGTGTCTTCTCTGTAGGGTCCTTAACTTGATAATGGCATATGAGTTGGTAGGCTATGTCTTAAAATGTTGTCTATAAATGACTTGCACTAAATCAGGAGATGTTCTGTCCACCTGCCAAAGATCATAATGTTAACAAAAAATGTTCTGATTCTAGATCTGATGTTGTTTCCACTTTTCACGTATCCCACTACTACATAAGTAATTCTACCTCAGATTCAAACTCAATCTTACTGGGGTTCTCAGAGTTCCTGTTTCCTGCTATTGCCCTCAAATTTCTCATTGCTGGTCCTAAATAAAGGGTACTAAAAAGGCTTCCTGTTTCCAAAATATCTTCCCCACTCACTTCCTAAAAATACCAAGTTAGAGTCATTTACATGCAATGAACTATAACTTCCTGAAGCTTGAAGCAAACCTTTATAATGGAAAAGACAGATAGGAAGAAAAACAAAGATTAAAATAGAAGAAAGCAGAAAAATGTAAAGACACTTCTAAAAATGATAGACACAAAGGAGAATACGATCTGCTCTTAGTCTGATGGGAAGATAGTTACTATAATAATCAAACTATTACAGTTTTAGAAGGTAACCTGCCAATAGGTATGGAGACCAATGACACATTCACCATAACAATTAATACTGATTGAAATTCCACAACAGCACACAGAAGTGGAGGAATCTGCCCCAAATCATAGAGCCAGGACGGAGAGTAGCTGGCATCTGATCCTAGCTGGTCTGGCTCCAGAGCCCATGCTCAGCACCTGTACTATGTGCCATTGACAGTCTTTGGGCTAATATACTTCTCCTAGGCATTTGTTCCAAGAAACACATTCAAAACTTAAAAAAAAAATAAAGAAAACCAGGGGCGCCTCTGTGGCTGGGTGGGGTAAGCCTCAGACTTTTGGTTTAGGCTTAGGTTGTGATCTCAGTGTCATGGGATAAATCCCTGCATCAGGCTCTGCACTGGGTGTGGAGTCTGTTTAGGATTCTCCCTCCTCTAAAATAAATAAATAAATACATACATACATACATACATATACACAGACATAAATTTTAAAAGGTCAAATGCACAAAAATGTGTGCAGCACCATATTGGAAACAACAAAAACAGTAATAAGCTAGATGTAAAAGAGACTCAGAAGCATTAGTAACGACACCATGTACTGGGCACATCTCCTTAGATACCAGACACTATCCTGATGTACAGAATTTTGCTTAAGCCTCACAGAAAAATGATCTTCCTCACATTATCCATGAAGAAAATGGAAGCTTAGAAAGCTTAAGTCACATGTTGAGGTTCATAGAGCAAGTAAGTGACAGAGCAATGATTCAGATGCAGGCTGGCTAATTCCAAATTCCCTTTCAGTCTCCACTTAGCCCTGTCTCTAAGAGCACTCAGGAGTGTTTGCCTCTTTCCCAACCTGGCTCTGGCCTGAACTAACTGAAAATACCTGGAGTAACAAATCCAAGCTGGCAGGCCTTTGGGGAAAGCAGAAGTAGCTTCAGGCCATGCGTGCCCCCTTCTCTGCCCAGAGGCAGAGTCAAAGCCATTCCCCGCATGTCCCAGTAGGGATTGCCTACACCATATCTGGAATGATATACAGGAGATTTGCTCTGTCTTCCAGTTTGGAATGTCTGTAGTGGAAGTCCCAGGGGTTGGGGCTGGCCAGGATGGAAGGGAATAATCCAGGAGAGAAGAGAACGGTATCTTCCCTTTTGAGTCCAAGGGGACCCCTGCCTTCCTAAGTCTATACCATTCTGGATGTAGAGGGAGAACTGGAGAGATAGTTGCCACATCAAGCAATTAAAAACACAGGATGCCCAAATAAATTTTAATTTCAGATAAGCAAC
>PITA01023553.1:0-27929 GCA_004023965.1 Spilogale gracilis
GTGGAGATTCCTTAAAAAATTAAAGATAGAGCTACCCTATGACCCTGCAATTGCACTACTGGGCATTTACCCCAACGATACGGATGTAGTGAAAAGAAGGGCCATATGCACCCCAATGTTCATCGCAGCAATGGCCACAATCGCCAAACTGTGGAAAGAGCCAAGGTGCCCATCAACAGATGAATGGATAAAGAAGATGAGGTAACATATATACAATGGAATACTATGCCTCCATCAGAGAGGACGAATATCCAACTTTTGTAGCAACATGGACTGGACTGGAAGAGATTATGCTGAGTGAAATAAGCCAAGAAGAGAAAGTCAAGTATCGCATGGTTTCACTTACTTGCGGTGCATGAGGGGCAAACTGGAGGACAGTGGCAGAAGGAAAGCTAATGGGAACTAGGGTAATCTAGGGAGGGAAACGAAACAACAGAGACTGTGGACACAGAAACAAACTGAGGTACTTGGAGGGAGGGGGGTGGAGGGATGGGAGAGCCTGGTGGTGGGTACTGGGGACACCTAAAGCGTGGAGCACTGGGTCTGGGGAATGGGGAATGAATCTTGGAACACTGGAAAAAAAAATTTAGTAACAATAAAAAAAAAAAGTACATTTAAAAAAAATAAAAAGACTGTCTTATAATATGGATGGTTGTATGCAGATGACCTTATATACAACCCTAATGATAACCACAAATCAAAACGAGTACTAGAGATGCAAAGAATAATGAAAAAGAAATCCAAATATATCATTAAAGAAAACCAGCAAACCATGGAGAAGAAAGTGAATAAAGGATTAATAGAGTAGGGAGTCAGTTAGACATAAGCTGTAGGCAAAGACAGTGATGAATAGATGACAAAAGAACCAGGAGATATAATAATTATAAATATTTATGCACCCAACATAGGAGCACCCAAATAGACTGAACAGTTAATAACAAACATAAAATAACTGACAGTAATGCAATAATAGTAGGGGAAGGGCGCCTGGGTGGCTCAGTGAGTTAAAGCCCCTGCCTTTGGCTTGGGTCATGATCTCGGGGTCCTGGCCCGCATTGGGCTCTCTGCTGGGTGGGGAGCCTGCTTCCTCCTCTCTCTCTGCCTGCCTCTCTGCCTACTTGTGATCTCTCTGTCAAATAAATACATAAAATATTTAAAAAAAAACCCATCAGACTACATATACTTTTTACGTGCACATAGAGCATTCTCCAAAATATTAGGCCACAAAACTACTCTAAACAAATTCATAAAGATCCAAGTCATACCATGCATGTTTTCTGACCACAATGCTATGAAACCAGGAATGAACCACAAAAAAAAGTCTGGGAAGACCATAAATACATGGCGGTTAAATAACATGCTGCTAAATAATGAACAGCTAACTAGGAAATCAAAAAAGAAATCCAAGGATAGAAATAAATGAAAATGAAAACACAATAGTCCCAAAACTTTGGGATGCACCAAAACTGTTCTAAGAGGAAAGAAAGTTTATAGCAATAGGGGCCTACCTCAAGAAACAAAACAAAATCTCAAGTAAATAACTTAACCACATAACTAAGAGTGCTAGAAAAAGAAAAAAAAACTAAAAACCAGTAGAAGTAAAGAAGTATTAATAATTAGAGCAGAAAAAATGAAATAAAAACAACAAAACAAAAAAACCCAAGAGAACAGATCAACAAAACTGATAAGCCTTTTGCCAGACTCAGCAAAAAAGAGAGAGGACTCAAATAAACCAAATCACAAGAGAAAAAAGAAAAAAATAACAACTAACATCACAGAAATACAAAAACTTGTCAGAGAGTATTATGGAAAATTCTATGCCAACAACTTCCCCACCGATTCAGGAAGAAACGGAAAATCTGGACAGATTACCAGCAATGAGATTGAATCAGTCATCAAAGAACTTCCAACAAACAGAAGTCCAGGTCCAGATGGCTTAGCAGGTGAATTCTACCAGATATTTAAAGAGTTAATACTCATTTTTCTCAAACTATTCTAGAAAATGCAAAAGGAAGGAAAACTTCCAAGTTCATTCTATAAGGCCAGCATTATTACCCTGATACCAAAACCAGATAGAGTACAAAAAAGAGAACCGCAGGCCAGTATCTCTAATGAACATAGATGTAAAAATCTTCAACAAAATACTAGCAAACCAAAATCAAACAATATATTAAAAACATTCACCACAATCAAACTGGATTTTCTCCTGGGTTGCCAGGGTAGTTCAATATTTGCAAATCAGCCAATACGGTACGTTACATCTGTAAGAGAAAAGGTAAGAATCATATGATCAATTCAACAGATGCACAAAATGCATCTGACAAAGTAAAATATACATTCATGACAAAAATCCTCAACAAAGTAGGTTTAGAGGAACATACCTCAACATAATAAAGGCCTTATATGAACATACCTCAACATAATAAAGGCCTATATATGATCCCAGCCAACATCATACTCAATAAAGAAAAATTGAGAACTTTTCCCCTAAAGTCAGGAACAAGAGAAGGATACTCACCCTCACCAATTTTATTCAACATAGTACAGGAAGTCCTAGCCACAGCAATCACAACAAAAAGAAATAAAAGGCATACTAATTGGTAAGGAAGAAGTAAAACTCTTATTTGCATGATACTACGTTCTGCACCAAAAAACTACTAGAAGTGATATATGGATTCAGTAAGTCACAAGATACAAAATCAATGCACAGAAAACTGTTGCATTTCTGTACACTATTAATGAAGCAGAGAAATTAAGAAAACAATCCCATTTATAATTCCATCAAAAATAATAAAATACCTAGAAATTAAACTTAACCAAGGAGGTGAAAGACCTGTACTATAAAACCATAAAACATTGAAAGAAACTAAATACAACAGAAACAAATGGAAAGACATTCCATGGTCATGGACTAGATGAACAAATACTGTTAAAATGTCCATACTACCCAAAACAATCTACAGGTTTAATGCAATCCCTATCAATACACCAACAGCATTTTTCACAGAATTAGGACAACCCTAAAATTTGTATAGAACAACAAAGATCCCAAGTAGAAAAAGCAATCTTGGAAAAGAAACTCAAAGCTGGAAGTATCACAATTCCAGATTTCAAGTTATACTGCAAAGCTACAGTATTCAAAACAGTATGGTAATAGCACAAAATAAACACAGAGGGACCATGAATGGCTAAATTGGATAAGCGTCTGACATTGGATTTGGCTCAGGTCATAATTTCGGGGTTGTGAGATGGAGCCGTTTTGGGCTCCACACTGGGCATGGAGCCTGCCTAAGATTCTTCCTTTCCCTCTCCCCACCCCTACCTCTCTTAAAAAAAATAGACACATAGATCAATGGAACAAAATACAAAACCCAGAAATAAACCCACAAATACATGGTCAGTTAATCTTCAAAAGGAGGAAAGACTATGCAATGGGAAAAAAACAGTCTCTTCAACAAATGCTATTGGCAAAACTAGAATGGCCACATGCAAAAGAATGAAATTGTCCCACTTTCTTACACCATACACAAAAATAAACTCAAAATGGATTAAGATCTGAATGTAACCAGAAACCATAAAAATCCTAGAAGAGAGTACAGTCAGTAATCTCTCTGACATCAGCTGTGGCAACATTTTTCTAGATGTCTCCTGAGGCAAGGGAAACAAAAGCAAATATAAACCACTGGGACCACATCAAAATAAAAAGGTTTTGCACAAAAAAGGAAACAATCAACAAGACTAAAATACAACCTATTAAATGGGAGAAGATACATATACATACATATGCAATAGCATATCTGATAGTATTCAAAATACATCAAGAACTTACACAACTCAACACCAATAAAACAAATAATCCAATGAAAAATGGGCAGAAGACACAAACATATTTCTCCAAAGAAAATATATAGACGGCCAATGACCACATGAAAAGATGTCCAACATTACTCATCATCAGGGAAATGCAAAACAAAACCACAATGAGATATTACTTCACAACTGTCAGAATGGCTAAAATAAAAAACACAAGAAATAACAAGTGTTGGTGAGGATATAGAGGAAAAGGAACCTTCATGTAATGTTGGTAGGAAAGCAAACTGGTCCAGCCTCTGTGGAAAAAATGTGGAGTTTCCTCAAAATATTAAAAATAGAATTACCATATAAATACACTACTGGGTATTTATACAAAGAATATGAAAACACTAATTCAAAAGGATATGTGCACCCCTGAGTTTATGGCAGCCTTACTTACAATAGCCAAATTATGAATGCAGCCCAAGTGTTTATCCATACATGAATGGATAAAGAAATGTGGTATAATACCATATACAATGAAGTACTATTTAGCCATAAAAGAATGAAATCTTGCCATTTGCAACAACATGGATGGACCTACAGTGTATAATGTTAAGCAAAAGAAGTCAAAGACAAATACCATATGATTTCACTCATTGTGGAATTTACAAGATACAAACGAATGAAGGAATAAAAAGAGACAGCACAAAAAAGACTCTTAACTATAGAGAACAGATGGTTACCAGAGGGGAGGTGGGTGGGTGAGTGTGTAGATGGGTGAAATAGGTAAAGGGGATTAAGAGTACACTTATCTTGGTGAGCACTCTATAATATATGGAATTATTGAATCATTATACTATACACCTGGAACTAATACAACACTGTATGCTAACTATACTGGAATGAAAATAAAGCTTTTGGAATCACATATTTTACGACCTTACTTAAAAAACCACTGAACTGGAGCACCTGAGTAGCTCAATCAGTTAAAATTCCAACTCTTGATTTCAACTCAGTGTAGTGAGTTCTAGTCCCATACTGGGCTCCACACTGGCCATGGAGCCTGCTTAAGATTCTCCGTCTCCCTCTGCCCACCACTCCCCCTCCCCGAGCTCATGCATGTATTTTCTCTCTCTCTAAAAAAAAAACAGACAACAACAAAAAAACCCCCACATTTAACTGTATATTTTAACAGGGTAAGATTTTTGATATCTAAATTATATCTCAATAAAAAAATAAGATTGTGAGAAACAAAGGTCCTAAAAACTTTTGGTTGTTAAAAGAATTTACACGTGGAATATATGTAAATAAATACATGATTTCAGGATAAAAGGTAAATGATAATTCTCATAAGGGAAGTTAAATAATATAAAATAATCATCTGAGAACAGTAGACTACCTATATATCCCAAATTATGGAACAGAAGTAGGAAATAGGAGGAAACTTGTGATAGTTACGGTGATTTTCTCATATTACAAAAGAAAGAACCAGAAGACACTACTCATGGTTGATGTAAATAATATGAAAATGTAAAAGAAAAAAATTCCATGGATTACTAGCAAAGCATAAAACAATGTACTCCTTTCAAGTCACATAAGAAAAATGTTCAAAGAAAGACATTTAATTTAAAGTGAGAAAGAAATCTAGGTATGCCAACTGCTAGAGTCCCTGGGAGGAAAAGTATGTAGGATCCTCCAAAAGTTAAAAATAGAACTACCATATGATCCAGTAATCCCACTACTGGGTATTTAGGCAAAGAATATGAAAAGGCTAATTCAAAAGGATATATGCACCCTTATGTTTATTGCAGCATTATTCACAATAGCCAAATCATGGAAACAGCCCAAGTGTTCATCCATAGATGAATGTGCAAAGATGATTAAATGTGTGTATAAATCTATATATATAGATATACAGAAATATACACCGGTACATATATATAATGAAATATTACTCAGCCATAAAAAAAGAAATCTTGCCATTTGCAACAACATGGATGGATCTGGAGTATAATACTAAGCGAAATAAGTCACTCAAAGAAGATAAATACTGTATGATCTCATGTGGAATTTAAGAAACAAGCAAAAAGACAAAGGGAAAAAGAGACAAACCAAGAAACTGACCCTTAAATATAGGGAACAAACTGATGGTTACCAGAAAGGAGGTGAGTGCAGGAACAGGTAAAATAGGTGAAGAAAGAGACTACTGGGACCGAGGAGGGAGACAAACTATAAGAGACTCTTAACCTCAGGAAACAAACTGAGGGTTGTTGGGGGTGGGGAAGGTAGTATTACGGACATTGGGGAGGGTATGTGCTATGGTGAATGCTGTGAATTGTGTTAAGACTGATGATTCACAGACCTGTATCCCTGAAGCAAATAAAACATTGTATGTTAATAAAATAAAAAAAAAACATGTATTATCATGAGCACTAAATAGTGTAACATAATTTTTTAATCACTAGATTGTATACCTGAAAGTAACAGAACATTGTATATTAATAATACTGGAATTAAAAAAAAATAGAACAGGAAACAGCAAGAAAGCATTTCTTTTTTTTTAAAGATCTTATTTATTTATTTGATACACAGAGAGAGATCACAGGTAGGCAGAGAGGCAGGCAGAGAGAGAAGGGGAAGCAGACTCCCTGCTGAGCAGAGAGCCAATGTGAAGCTCAACCAGGACCCTGAGATCATGACCTGAGCCAAAGGCAGAGGCTTAACTATCTGAGTCACCCAGGCTCCCCAAGAAAGCATTTCTAAAAGGTTACAGAATACCATTTACTCAGTAAATAAACTCAGCTGTTAAGTGTCCTTTAGATACATTTTAAAGTACCCACATATGACCCATTTAAAACAAATAGCGCTAGAAAAATTAAGTAGAAAAGGTAAAGATACATTTTGGGTTACATTAAAGTAGAATCCAAGGTGTAAAAACACCACATGAGAAAAGAGGATCATTTTTTAAAAATCCACAAGTCATACAACTTTATACACTAATACTGCTGAAATATATATCAAGTAAAAACTGTTGAACATGCAAAAACAAATGGATATAAATTCAGAAGTACAGGGAGATTTATTTAGCTGTGCAATTATAGTCAGCATAAATATAAATTAGGTTAAATAAAAGCCATTTAATGTCAAATAATGTAGGACTTAGATATTAAGAGTTTGGACTTAAAAGCAAAAGGTGACTAAAAACTGTTTAAGAATTTCTTTTGTATAGTGATGTAAAGAATGGAGGGTGAACAGACTGAGAGTAGAAAGACAATCTTCCTGAATGAAAGAATGAATGGCAATCAGAATTCATTGCCCATGGTCAATCCCATAATGAAATACATTTCTAGGAAATGCTATTTTGAGAGGGCTGGTTCCCATTTGGGTGTACCCTATTGTATGTTTATATAGCTCTTTACTCTTTACAAAGTGCTTTCATATTCCTATTACTGGCAGCACTGTAATGAACAGGAAAAGGACAGTGACATGTATATGAGAAAAAAATAGAAACTCTTGGAAGCCAAAAGAGCGTGACTCAAGGAGGGGAATTCCTGTTATCCTAAGAGGACTCTAGGTGTATAAAAATGCCCCACATATGCCAGTTAAGAACTTCCTTTCACATTCAGCATTTCTACTACCTCCAAGAAGAGTATCAACACTGAAGCAGCGGCAACAGCAGCAAAAGACTAACATGAGTGTGAAGGGCATGGTTATAGCTTTGACTGTGATAGTCTGTGCTACAATTGTTCAAGGTATATGGTACCTTCTACTTCTTAGCTTATAAATTTATTTTCTAATGCTCCAAATGTCTTTTTTCCCATCTTTTCTTAAAAGATTTAGTAAGTTTTTATTTAACCTCATATATTATAAATTACTACTGCTTTGAAAGAAAATGTTTGAAGTGTTTAAGGTACTAGACATGATACTGAAACTAGAACTGATAAACTTCATGGAGTTTCTGGTTTGGCTACAATATCTAGCAAGAGCATTTAGCAATAGTTTTAAATGTCAAGATTTTATGTGAAATAATGTTACTAACTTCCTGGATATATTCTTGAGCACAGAAACAAGAGGCAAATTATCTTAATCTCCAATAAATTTTCACGCTTCCCTTTATTCTTTAATAGTTTGTTTACAAATTTCAACATGTTACTTATGTTTCTTTCTGAGTAACAGCAGTATCAAACGCTATTTTGACAAACTGCCATCTTTATCCTTAATGAAAACCCTGCTCACGTTCTTCACCAGGATTATAAACTACAATCATCTGTTGCAATCAGAAGTATTCATAACTGATGCTGTGATCTGTTATAGGCTTCCCCATGTTCAAAGGGGGACGGTGTCTTTGCATAGGCCCAGGAGTAAAAGCAGTGAAAGTGGCAGATATTGAGAAAGCGACCATAATTTACCCGAGTAACAACTGTGACAAAATAGAAGTGATGTAAGTAATGAACTTGCTAAAGATGACAGTGGTGCGAAGCTTTTTTATGTTTTTGCTTTGCTTATGTTTTTCCATCCAAAATTTAAAACTGTTTTGGATCTTCCCTTAACAGTATCACCCTGAAAGCACATAAAGGACAAAGATGCCTAAATCCCAAATCGAAGCAAGCAAGCATTATACTCAAGGTAGGGTACTAGATTACTGATATTTTATAATTAATTTTATCCAAGACAGAGCTTTTGAGAAAACAGACTTGAAGAAAAGATTCTTCTGCTAGGATTTTGTGTCAAATATTTTGATAAGAGGGCTTTGACCAGCTTTCCTTTCTTGCGGGTACGTTTTTACATGTCAACTCAATCACTGGGAAACAAGAACAGCACAGTGCTTAAAAGCTCTCATTTTCTCATTTCAGAAAATTGGAAGAATGAATTTTTTAAAATATCAAAATGTATGAAGTCCTGGGAAAAGAGGATTTGAAAATCTAAAACAAGTTTAACTGAAGTGATAAGAATTTCACAATAAGAAACGGATTTTCTACTGCCTGTTGCAAAGTACATTTACTCATTTCTGTATCAGCAAACTTCAGAAATCTGATGGTTAGAATTATTTTTTATGCCTATGAAAATATTTCTGTATCTAGGAGTTATGTGTTTGTACTTGATCTATCCTGCAGTATTACAACCTTCACTTACAATGGAGACATTAACATTACTACTGGAGTCAAGATCATATGAGTCAAATGCATCCATGTGTGTAATAAACATTCCCCAAATAATTTTTAATGCAAATCCACTTTTACCCAAAAATCATAACATGTGTATTTTCTCATATATATTACCATTTTATAAAAAGCCTATAATTCATGAAATGTTCTATGAAAAAAAGTATAAGCTAAGGAGACAGGTAAGGTTTATAAGAATACAAATCTTTCATAACTGAATGAGTAGTTCTGGTCTTAATTTTATTTTTTTCAGCAGCTTTTTCTTTTCATTGAGATTTTGTTGTGGTGGCTTGATTTCATTTATTTTTTTAAGTTAGCTCCACACTAGTATCCTAATGCAGGGCCTGAACTCACAACCCTGAGGATCAAGACCTGAGCTGGAAAAAAAAAAAGAGAGAGAAAACAAAAAGACCTGAGCTGAGACCAAGAGTCCGATATTTAACCAACTGAACCACCCACGCACCTTTCTTTGAGATGTGCAATAAGGATATGTATGTTTACTGTGCATTTTGGTTTTATCTATACTTACAAACTATAACAATATTATGGATACATTTTAATTTCAATATAAAACACTTTTGCCTACCAAAAAATTGTTGAAAAATGAATATATGCATATGTCTGGCAAACACCTTTGCTTTCTGGGGTATTCCTTTTTTAATTTAAATTCCAGTTATAGTTAATAACTACATATAGTGTAATATTAATTTCAGGTGTAGAATTCAGGTGTGATCACTTACATACAATACCTAGGTGGCTCATCATAAGTGCTCTCCTTAATCTCCATCACCTATAACCCATCCCCTTGGTAACCATCAGTTTGTTCTCTATAGTTAAGACTTGTTTCTTGGGTTTGTCTTTTTTTTCCCTCTATGTTTATTTGTTTTATTTCTTAAATTCTACATGAGTGAAATTTATGGTATTTGCCTTTCTCTGACTGACTTATTTTTGCCTATTTTGCTCCAGCTCTATCCATGTCATTGCAAATGGCAATATTTCATTTTTTATGGCTGAGTAATATTTCACTATATCTATCACAATTTCACTGTATATGTGTGTGCATATATACACACAATATTTCACTGTGTGTATGTCTGTGTATATATATATCACATCTTCTTTATCCCTTCATTAACCAATGAATATTTGAGCTTTTTCCATAACTTAGCATTTCATGAAGTACAACATCCATTCATGATAAAAAACCCTCAACATAGTGAAGGCGATATACAAAAAAAAAAAAAAAACCACATGGCTAATATAATCCTCAATGGGGAAAAACTAAGAGCTTTTCCTCTGCGGTCAGGAACAAGGGAAGTATATACAATCTCACCACTTTATTTAACATCATACTGGAAATGTTAGCCACAGCCAAAAGACAACAAAAAGAAATAAAAGGCATCCAAATTGGCAAGAAGGAAGCCAAACTTTCACTATTTGCAGAGGACATGATATTCCATATAGAAAACCTGAAAGACTCCATCAAAAAAATGGCTAAAATTGATATACTATTCAATGAAGTCACAGGGAGATAAATAAATATACAGAAACTTGTTGCATTTCTAGGTGTGCCTGGGTGGCTTAGTTGGTTAAGCCACTGCCTTCAGCTCATCATGATCCTGGAGTCCCAGGATCGAGTCTCGCATCAGACTCCTAGCTCCGCGGGGAGTGTGCTTCTCCCTCTGACCTTCTCCCCTCTCATGCTCTCTCTCTCTCTCTCTCTCAAATAAATAAATAAAATATTGTTTAAAAAATGAAATTTGTTACATTTCTATACACCAATAATGAAGCAGCAGAAAGAGAATTCAGGGAATCAATCCCATTTACAACTGCACCAAAAACCATAAGATACCTAGGAATAAACCTAACCAAAGAGGTAAAAGATCTGTACTCTAGGATTCTTTCTCTTAGAAAAATAGATAATCTACTTTTTGCCCTGCCTACACTATAAAATTTTCGGATAGCTAGACAATTTTAATTTGAAAAGAATCAAAATCATTTTCTTATAGTAAAATATCACAACCCTTCTCAAAAGAGAAACCATGTTTTCTAAAAATTGAGATGCCTTTAACAATTTTAACTTGTATTTCAAGAAATATACAGCTACCTGTCATCATATAGAATTGTTTAAAAATATATTTTAATATGGGACGCCTGGGTGGCTCAGTTGGTTAAGCAACTGCCTTCGGCTCAGGGCATGATCCCGGAGATCCGGGATCGAGTCCCACATCGGGCTCCCCGCTCTGCGGGAAGCCTGCTTCTCCCTCTCTCACTCCCCCTGCTTGTGTTCCCTCTCTGGCTGTGTTTCTCTCTGTCAAATAAATTAAAAAAAATCTTTAAAAAAATATATATATATTTTAATAGGTAATTGTGAAAGACAGTGTCTTTTTTTAAGGGGACTTCCTAGGTCCAAACCCCCATCTTACTCAGGGCAAATACCTTATTATGGGAGTCTGGGTTGGAGGTCAAAAGAGAAAACTAAAGGGAGGAGATCCTCCCAGGCAGCCAGAGCAAGGTCTCAGCCTGACCACTCCTACCCAAACTTTGAACTCTAGCTGGTAACACAAAGATGCTATCAGTAAGAAAAAAGTATTTAAAGTGGCAGTAGGAGTAGTATATATCTTAGATTTGTGGCTTCCTAACACATATTCCTGTGGCATGACTATGGCTAGTCCCTCCAGCATCCTAGCTCCCTGGGGTTTCTATCCATTTCCCAAGCCTGATTTTTCAGTCTTCCTACAGATTCTTCAACTAACAATTATATTCCTTTTCCTTTGAAGCTAACCAGTGTTGGTTTCTCTGTATGTAACCAAAAATCTTACCTGATTTAGCACTCTCTTAGACACCTATACATTTGAGACACGAAAATATTTTTACAGAATTACCATAAATAATCAGATATTTCTGTTTATTTAAAAACAAAAAATGGGGCACCTACCTGGCTCAAATGGTTGGGCATCTGCTTTGGTTCAGGTCATAATCTTCAGGTCTTAGGATCAAGCCCCACACTGGGCTCCCGGTTCAGTGGGGAGTTTTCTCCCTCTGCCTCTCCCTGCTGCTTGTGCTCTTAATCTCTTTCTCTCTCTCTCAGATGAATAAAATCTTTTTAAATAAAGCAACTTTAACATATCATTTGTGCATCTTTCCCACTGATATCAGAGCCAACCATAAAGCAGATCAAAGAATGGACAGAAAAGTAAATAGCAGAGCAGGGTATCTGGCTCCAAATAGGCCCTCTTACTGACTGGCTTTCTGACTGGTGCCTATAAGCAATAATGAGATGCCAACTGTTACCCAAGGTATTTGTATATAAATCTGTATACTTTATATCACAAATTTATAGTATAATATACGTGTAGTATAAAGACATAATACAGACATTTGGCATAAATATATATTTTATGTATCATTAACTTATATAAACTTCCATATTGAAATGAAACCTCTATATAAATATCTAGGATAGTTTTAAGACCTGGATCTAGTATTTTACTATTGGTGGTCATTTCTTTTTTTTACAGTATCTTTAAAAATTCATTGAGTTAGGACTACATGATAAATTTGGTTCTTTTAGAAAAGTAGTATAGACCAGCACATTACTGAGTAGACAACATATATTTAAATTTCGTCATGGCAAAATAAGCATATTAAAAAATGAACATACTTGAGTGAATGGCACGGACCAGAGGCACGGTCATTGATATGGGTTCCCTCTCCAAGGCACAGAAGCCATGACCCTTCTGTAAAGTGAGGGAGTGAGGCAAGGTCACGGTCATCGAGGCCATGCAGTTTTGCCTTCTCTGTTCTCCCTTTTCACCTGATCAGTTCTGAAAAACACTTCTCTGTTTCTATTTACAATTATAGTAAACCTCTCTCTGCTCCTACTTTCAGCTTGCTTTCGTCAAGCCTCAAGTTTCACCCTACCCTTTTAAGACATGATAATTAACAGAGATAATGAGAAAAACAATCATAGTAGTATGGTAGCTGCATTGTAACTAGCTTAGTTCAAATAATAGAAATCTTGTAACCACATGACCGCATACTCACCTCCCTGCATTTAGGGGAGGCAGAAAGTCCTGATAGGATAATGATTGATAAAAACCACCTGAGAAGAACACGTGCTGTGCATCAGTAAAATTAAGATCGGTCCTTGTAACTGATTGTTCCTTAGATTAGACTTTAACCAAAACATGCTATAAATAAAGGGTCCTGAAAACAATGTTTTCGAGAGATCCCCACACCACTCTTTGAGACCGGTCTCCTCATTATCGCCAATGCCGTCCCCACCTTCTGGTCCCAACTGTTGCTGGGGCTGGCCCCCAGCAAGCGAAGATCCTTCCCATCTCAGTACCCTTGCATATACTACTCCCTCTGCCTATCAATCACTTAAATCTCAGCTTAAATGACATTTTCACCAGGAGATCATGCATGAAACCACCCCTTCAAACCCAGACTAGCTATCTTATTTATTTCTTTTTGTAATACTGACTTCTTTTCTATCAATTTACTGCAACTGTAGCTAAAAAGAATTATTCCTCTGCTTAATATCTACTCTCCCGCCCACAAGTATAAGCTCAATAAGAAAGCCATTGTAGTCCTAATCCACAGTAAAATGCCTGGTACACGAGACTCTCAAAATATTTGAGAATAGAATGACTGGCAATAGAAACTAAGTAGAGAGCAACTTCAGTAGAGAAAGAGCATATAGGAATGCACAATATTAAGAAAGTAGAAGGTAAGTTTTGAAAATAATTAGATTGTTTGGAGTGAAGATATAAAGGACTTCAAAAGTCCAACTACATAACCTTGAGTTTTACTCTTTATAAAGTGAAGATTCAAGAAACATTCATGAATAGGAGAATGAACCTACCCAATTATTCTAAATTATTCTGGAAATGAGAAAGAAGGTTGACTGAAATTGGGAAAGACTGGGAAAAGAAATATGTTGCCATAATTCAGGTATGGATTTCCTAAACTTCAAGTCATTCTCATACCATCTTCACAACTTTTTACCACATTTTCTGATCAATCTTCACTTTATTTTGTAAAATCTGTGTATCACCTTTATTTTACTTACATTTACATAAAAAGACAAATTTTAACTACTGTGTGAAATCAGTGCCACTTTCTATAGAAATAAAAATGTAACAGTGAAAGGAAACACAATGAACAAATACTAAATTCCAGCTAGATGTTATTCTGTGCCAAATTTCAAAACCTCAGGTCTTCTCTGTCAAAGAGAGATGAACACAGCTGATGAGGTGGTTGAAAGCCATACTAATACCAAATTGAGACTTTCCATGATTTAATCAGGGGGGACTAAAATCAAAATAAGATTAAGTAACTAATACCAATAAGATTAAGTAGCATCATTACCAGTGAGCCCCCTGGTACTGTCCCTCATTTCAGGAAACACTGGTTTGAAAACTAAGGGGAGTAAGTTAAACAGCATTACCATATAACTCAAGAATCTCACAACTTGGTATGTAACTAAAAGAAATGAAAACAGTTATTCAAACAAAAACTTGCACAAGAGTGTTCAGACAGTACTATTCACAATAGCTGAAAGGTAGAAACACCCAAATATCCATCAGAAGATAAATGGATAGAGGCGCTTGGGTGGCTCAGTTGATTAAGCGACTGCCTTCGGCTCAGGTCATGATCCCGCAGTCCTGGGATCAAGTCCCGCGCTGGGCTCCCTGCTCAGTGGGAAGCCTGATTCTCCCTCTCTCACTCCTCCTGCTTGTGTTCCCTCTCTATCTGTGTTTCTCTCTGTCAAATAAATAAGCAAAATATTTAAAGAAAAAAAAAGATAAATGGATAAAGAAAATGTGGTGTATATTCAAAATAGATTATTTAGCCATAAAAAGAAATATTGACATAGACTACAATACAGATTAACCCCAAAGTAAGATTCTAATGAACTCCTAGGTGGCTCATTTAAGTGTTCAACTCTTAATTTTGGCTCAGGCTCCCCATCCTTAGCATGGAGTCTGCTTCTTCCCTTCTCTCCCCCCCAAACACTTGTGTTCTCTCTCGCTCTCTCTGTCTCTCTCTCTCAAATCTTTAGGGTGGGTGGGAGAAGATGCTAAGTAAAAGAAACCAAACACAAAAGGTAACTTATGTATAATTCCATTTTTATGAATTATCTAGAATAGGCAAGTCTGTAGAAACAGAAACAGATTAGTGGTTGTCAGGGGCTGAGAGAAGATAATGAGGAGTGACTGCGTAATGGGTTACAGAGTTTCTGTCTGGGGTAATAAAAAAGGTTTAGAACTTGAGATAATAGTGATGATTATATAACACTGTTAGTGCACTTAAAGCCACTGAACTGTACAGTTCTAAATAGTTAAAATGTTAACCTTTATGTGTACTTTATCATGATATAAAAAATAAAGGTTAAACTGAAGTGATAAAGGTGAAAACAGAAATATGATGAGAGGTGCCTGGGTGGCTCAGTCGTTAAGCATCTGCCTTCAGCTCAGGTCATGATGCTGGTGTCAGGGCTGGGCTTGAACCCTGAGTTGGGCTCCCTGCTCACTGGGAAGCCTGCTTCTCCCTCTCCCACTCCCCCTGCTTGTGTTCCCTCTCTGACTGTGTCTCTCTCTTGCAAATAAATAGATAAAATCTAAAAAAAAAAAAATGATGAAATTACATTGCAGAAAGAAAAGCAGTAAGACTTAGTGACAGATTACATGTGGAGGCTGAAGCTGAGGAAAGAAATCCAGGAAAAAGCTAAGGGTCTCAATCTGAAATGAAAGCAAATCAGGGAATCAGGAAAAACAGAGATTTTGATGTTTAAAAGATTAATACCGACACTAAAATACGGAGATCAGGGGAAGATATGGTTTAGCGAAGAAAACTGTAGGTTGGGTTTTTTTTAATATGATTTTTTAAAAGATTTTATTTATTTGAGAGAGATGGTAATGAGAGAGAGAGAAGGAGCAAGGGGGAGGGACAGAGGGAACAGAAGAAGCAAACTCCTCACTGAGCAGGGAGCAGACTTAGGGCTTGATCCTGGGACTCCAGAATGATAACCTGAGCTAAAGGCAGACGCTTAACCAACAGCACCACCCAGGCACCACTGTAGGTTTAGTTTTAAATATATATAACCTGAGATGCCAAATATTTACGGTGATTTAAAAATTCAGAACTCTTTCCTCTAATTAACCAAAAGGAGCTTATAAATAGATGGGAAAATTCTGCATTAATAGTACTAAAAAAGATTATATTTAACTATGGCTACAGAGTATGTACTAAATACACCCACATAGAATTCATATACCTCTTTAGTATGTTTCTTCAAGAATTCCAGAACCAACAAATATAAATCTTTATGATACAAGTCAAAGCATCCTGTGGGTTATAATCAGTACACTCTCATACTCACAACTGTTTGGTAGGAGGCGGAAAGGTAGTGTTACTTGGTTGCTTCTTCTTGCCTTGTCTGTAAATTTTATTTGAAACTAACATCTCTCTATAGTTTGCAACTATAGCTTTAGGTACCAAAGAAGGATAACTACACTTTCTGGAAATGCCACCCCATTAATGCAGATAAAGTTGCTTGATGTTGCTCAGTAGACTGCTATTGCATTAGAAATGCTCTGAGGTAAATTAAGAGACTTTTCATAATTTCCCATAAATCATCATTTAGCAATCTTCTTTAAATTGTTTACAAAGAAAAAACAAATTATGAATAAGAGCTTGAAGAAAATGAAATGATCTAAAATATGGGATATCAGGGCACCTGGGTGACTCAGTTGTTTAAGCATCTGACTCTTGGTCTTCACTCAGATCATGACCTCAGGATGGTGGGATTAAGCTCCAAGTTGGGTTCTGCACTCAGCAGGAAGTCTGTTGGAAGAATCTCCCCCTCTGGCCCTCCCCCACTCACTCACTCCCTAAAAATAAATAAATCTTAAAAAAAAATAAAGTATGGAATAGCATGTACTATTAAACTACATCATGTTGAACTACATACTTAAGATTCTTCCTCCCCAAAAAAAGACAACAATATATCAATTATAATTAAATCTAGACCAGTTCTAAACCTGTGATTAAAAATGGAACAAAAAACTCACAGAATATTTATTTAATAATTTATGAAGGACATAATGCACCTTTACTAAAATACAATCACTTTTATAGTGTTCTCAAATCTCAACTATTCCCCCAAACAACTAAGTCTGCCATATTTGTAAAAGTCTCCCAAATGCATGAGTTCAGAAACATAGCACTATATTTCAAAGTATGATCTCTGTTTTCTATGGCAATTCCAAAAGAAAAACAACACTTCCCCTATCTCTATCAATACCTTGACAATGGGTCTCTCTTCAACAAAATTATAAGCTTATGGCCTACCTGCTCTGGTTTCATCACACTCCAGGTTGTCACAAGAGTATAAAAATAAAATCATCTAAATTACCTTTTATATATGTCAGTACAAAAAAATATATCTACACATACCACATATCACACACATACGTTCCATTCAGCCTGTTTAAAAAAAAGCAGGAAGCAAAATGAGGATTAGGAAGGAACCTCTTGCCATTTGTATTCACAGCATCTGCCCAAATGAAATGACCTGCAAGTACAATCCATACCACATTAAATTTCTTCAGTTCATCCCTTTCTCTTCTATCTCTATAATTCAAGCTTAGTTCAAGCCCTAATTAACCCTTATTCCTACTCTAAGAACCTCTTAGCCTCATTCCCAACTTCCAACAGTTACAAAGACTCTTTCATTGACCAAGCTTTAGCTTGTTCTTCTGAACTCTCTTCTCAGCTAGGCCTTGACTATTCGCCTTCAGTGTTCATCTTTGAAGGATTCAGTTTAAGAAAAAAATCCTGCTAAGTAAGTTTAACAAGAATTCTCCACCCTTAGATACATGATCACTCTTGATATTTGGTCAATTTCCTCATCTCCTACCATCCCCCCAGGGATATCTGATCACTTTGGCCTGTCTTCAACAAGAAGCCTGTGTGTATCAGTTTAATAAAAATTACCCTACTCCCTTAATAATTTTATATGCACTAATCCCCCCCCCAACACACACATACTCACTCACTCCTTGGGTATAAATCCCTACCTTTCCCGACCATATTTGTAACTGAGCTCAGTTCTATTCTATGGTATCTTTTTCCCTATTGCAATAGTTCTGAAACAAAAATCCATTTTTACTGCTTTAAATATTGTTCAGCTCTGGTTTTCTCTGATATCTTCTAAAAATGCAAATCTGATATATATATATTTTTTAAGATTTTGTTTATTTATTTGACAGAGAGACAGATCACAATAGGCAGAGAGGCAGGCAGAGAGAGAGGAGGAAATAGGCTCCCTGCTGAGCAGAGAGCCTGCTGAAGGCCTTGATCCCAGGACCCTGAGATCATGACCTGAGCCAAAGGCAGAGGCTTTAACCCACTGAGCCACCCAGGCACCCATGATATTTTCCTTTTAAAATCTTTCAACACCTTCTTGCTGCCTTCTTTTTTTTTTTTTTTTTTAGATTTTATTTATTTGACAGCGAGAAACACAGCGAGAGAGGGAACACAAGCAGGGGGAGTGAGAGAGGGAGAAGCAGGCTTCCTGCCGAGCAGGGGTCTCCGGGATCATGACCTGAGCTGAAGGCAGTTGCTTAACCAACTGAGCCACCCAGGCGTCCCTTCTTGCTGCCTTCTGAATAAAGTACACACACTGCTTAATCTATCTTTATAAATGCTGCTGTTACCTCTTTAAACTCTAATCCCATCATATTCAATTATTTGTCACTTCTGTGCCATTTTCTATCTGAAATGCCCAAATGAAATGACCTGCATCCACTTGTCCAACACCTACTCACTTTTCCACATTCTGTTCAAGAGTTGCCTTCCATGGGAGCACAGAGGAAGGAAGGCAAAAATAAAATGATATCAGAGAGGGAGACAAACCATAAAAGACTCTTAATCATAGGAAACAAACTGAAGGTTGCTGGAGGGCAAAGGGGAGTGAGGATGGGGGAACTGGGTGATGGACATTAAGGAGAGACATGATGTAATCGGCACTAGGAATTATATAAGACTGATGAATCACTGACCTCTACTTCTGAAACTAATGATACACTATAAATTAATTAATTGACTTTAAAAACAAAAAAAAATTGACTTCTGAGAAAATATGACTAAGTTTAGGCATGAATTTTTTCTCTATACTACAGGAACACTTGAAATATTATTAAGGAAATTCAGGGGCGCCTGGGTGGCTCAGTTGGTTAAGCCACTGCCTTCGGCTCAGGTCATGATCCCGGAGACCCGGGATCAAGTCCCACATCGGGCTCCCTGCTCGGCGGGAAGCCTGCTTCTCCCTCTCTCACTCCCCCTGCTTGTGTTCCCTCTCTCACTGTGTTTCTCTCTGTCAAATAAATAAATAAAATCTTTAAAAAAAAAAAAAAGAAATATTATTAAGGAAATTCATTTTCAATATTACAGTATTCAAGACATTGCTTTCTTTGCTGTTTTTGTATACAATTAATTTTTAAAAGGAAGAAAATATTTCAAAATTATCTTGGGATGTAAAACTCAAAATTAAGGGTCACACTGTCCCAAAAAAGATATTTCGATAGAAAGGGTGAACTGGTCATCACCATAATTTAATACTAATATGTATTAGAAAAATAATTTTCTAAGAAATAAAAATGATTCTCTGAATTCACACACAGAAAAGTTACCTGCCATAGTTCTTTCCTGAGCCATCTGACACACATATATTTTAAAATACATCACTCCTACCCCTACTATAAGGCATCATTTTTTATTACATTATTTTATTTTTTCAGTGTTCCAAGATTCACTGTTTATGCCCCACACCCAGGTCTCCATGCATCCGTGCCCTCGATACCCACCACCAGGCTCACCCATCACCCTAACTCTTCCCCTCCAAGATCCTCAGTTTGCTTCTGAGTCCAAACTCACTCGTGTTCCATCTCCTTCCCCAGTTTTCCCAACTTCCCATTTCCTTTCCTTCTACTGTCCTCCATATTACTCCCTATGCTCCACAAGTAAGTGAAACCATGTGATACTTGACTTTCTCTGCTTGGCTCATTTCACTCAGCATAATCTCCTCCAATCCAGTCCATGTTACCACAGAGGTTGAGTATTCCTCCTTTCTGATGGAGGCGTGATAATTCCATTATATATGTGGACCATATCTTCTTTATCCATTCATCTGTTGAAGGGCACCTTGGCTCTTCCCACAGTTTGGTGATTGTGGCCATTGCTGCTATGAACACTGGGGTGCATATGACCCTTCTTTTCACTAGGTCTGTATCTTTGGGGTAAATACCCAGCAGTGCAATTGCAGAGTCATATGGTAGCTCTATTTTTAATTTTTTTAAGGAATCTCAACATTGTTTTCCAAAGCGGCTGCACCAGATTGCATTCCCACCAACAGTGTAAGGGAGTTCCCCTTTCTCCATAGCCTCTCCAACACTTATTGTTTCCTGTCCTGTTAATTTTGGCCATTCTGACTGGTATAAGGTGGTATCTCAATGTGGTTCTGATTTGAATTTCCCTGATAGCTAGTGATGATGAATATTTTTTTCATGTGTCTGTTAGCCATTTGTATGTCTTCTATGGAGAAGTGCCACTTCATGTCTCCTGCCCATTTTTTGATGTGATGATCTTTATTTTGGTTGTTAAGTTTGAGTTCTTTATGGATCTTGGATATCAGCCCTTTATCTGTAGTGTCATTTGCAATTATCTTCTCCCATTCGTGGGTTGCCTCTTTGTTTTGTTGACTGTTTCCTTTGCTGTGCAGAGGCTTTTTATTTTGATGACGCCCCAAAAGTCCATTTTTGCCTTTGTTTCCTTTGCCTTTGGAGGTGTGTCTTGAAAGAAGTTGCTGTGGCCAATGTCAGAAAGGTTCTGCCTATGTTCTCCTCTAGGATTTTGGTAGATTCCTCCCTTACGTTGAGGCCTTTCATCCATTTTGAGTTTATCTTTGTGTGTGGTGTAAGAGAATGGTCAAGTTTCATTCTTCTATACATAGCTGTCCAATTTTCCCAGCACCATTTATTGAGGAGACTGTCTTTTTTCCACTGGATATTTTTCCTGCTTTGTCGAAGATTATTTGACCATAGAGTTGAGGATCCATATCTGGACTCTTTACTCTGTTCCATTGGTCTATGTGTCTGTTTTTGTGCCAGTACCATGCTGTCTTGGTGATCACAGCTTTGTAATAAAGCTTGAAATCAGGTAACGTGATGCTCCCAGCTTTATTTTTCTTTTCAACATTTCCTTAGGAATTCGGGGTCTTTTCTGGTTCCATATAAATTTTAGGATTGTTTGTTCCAGCACTTTGAAAAATGTTGGTGGAATTTTGATCAGGATGGCACTGAAAGTATAGATTTCTCTGGGCATTATAGACATTTTAACAATGTTTATTCTTCCGATCCATGAGCATGGAATTATAATGCATCATTCTTTCCTGCTTACAACGCTTTCCTATACTAGGAGACCTTACAGTAATCATGGGATATCTTTGATATGGATGGTTGTCATTTATTCTACAATATTTGCTTTTTCAGGACTAAGATCATATCATATTTACTTGAACTACTGTAGCACACATGCTAGTAAAATAAAACTTGGTGCCTGGAGCACCAGAAATCAAAAGGTTTTCACCAGATTTGTGCACAAGCTGGTCTCCTAGTTGCATAGTAACTTGTATTGTATATATAAATATATATAGTAACTTGTATAGCTGGTAAATGTTATACTGAACACTGTTCTTAGAAAATTCATAGATGCTTCAAATACTTGTTTTCTAATTTATAGTAGTGATAATCTTGTGAATCACTTGTATTTTCACTAATTGTCATTGTTGTTCTGTTTTTTATTCTGTATTAAAATATAAGTTTAGGGGTGCCTGGGTGGCTCAGTCAGTTAAGTGTCTGCCTTTAGCTGGGATCAAGTCCTGCATCAGGCTCCCTGCTCAGTGGGGAGCCTGTTCCTCTCCCTCTGCCTGCCACTCTGCCTACTTGTGCTTTATCTCTTTGTCAAGTAAATACATTTAAAAAAAAATCTTTAAAAAAATAATAAAAGTCTAAAAAATAATAACAAAAGTTTATATACAATATATAATATTTATTATAAAATAATACAATATACATATATATAAGACCATAGTTCTCAACATGTGACACCCCTGGCCTCACCTCCTAGGGGGTCCTTTATATTTTTTAAAAATATTTATTTATTTGTTTATTTATTTATTTGAGAGAGAGAAAACACAAGCAGGGAGGAAGAGCAGAAGGAGAGAGAGAAGCAGACCCCCCCACACTGAGTTGGGAGCCCAATGTGGGCTCTATCTGGGGACACTGGGATCATGACCTGACTCTAAGCCAAAAGCAGATGCTTAACTGAGTGAGTCACCCAAGCACCCCGCTCCCCCATGGGTCCTTGAAACACTTTCAGGAAGTCTATAAAGTCAAAAATAAAAAAGTTCTTTCAGAGAGAGTATGCAAGCATGAGTGGGGGTAGGGGGAGAGGGAGAGACTCAGACTCCCCACTAAGCATGGAGCCCAGCATGGGGTTTGATTTCACAACCCTGAGATCAGGACCTGAGCCAAAATCAAGGGCCAGGCACTTAATCTACTGAGCAACAAAGATACCCCAAAAGTGAAAACTATTTTCATAGTAATATTAAAGCATTATTTGTCTTCTTTATTCTCATTCTCTCCTGAGTTTCCCAGGAGCTGCCTGGCACTAATATTGTAACAGATTAAATGCATAAATAAATATGAGAATCTAGCTATCTTCTATTAGGCAGACATTGCAGACTTTAAAGAGATTTGCAAAAATGTAAAACAGTATTACTATTTTCATAAATTTTTTTGGAAAATACAATTATTTTTCATAAAAATACATTATTTCTGTTAATATGGAATGGGCTTATCACTAGGTTCCAGTAACATCCTTGCCTTGCCACTTTTTGAGAGGATATGAGCTTCCCACCAATGCCCTCAGAATACCATGTTGGTTCTTTTAATCTTGCACACATCTTCATTAAATCCTGTTCAGAATTCCAGCTGAGTGTACTCTCATTTTTCTTCCAAGTCCCTGTCTGATACTCTTCTTGATCCTCGGTCAGACAGATTCATCAAGAAGACCGTTTCTTGGGGTGCCTGGGTGGCTCAGTTGGTTAGGCGACTGCCTTCGGCTCAGGTCATGATCCCAGAGACCCGGGATCGAGTCCCACATCGGGCTCCCTGCTCGGCGGGAAGCCTGCTTCTCGCTCTCTCACTCCCCCTGCTTGTGTTCCCTCTCTGGCTGTGTTTCTTTCTGTCAAATAAATAAAATCTTTTAAAAAACAAAACAAAACAAAAAAACAAACGTTTCTTCCTGAGGGACAACTGTTGCTATGAATTTCAGGTAACCAGGTACCCGGATTTGTTGATTGATGTCATAGAGTTTGTCACTAGAGGCTGATAAAAGCAATTCACAGAGGCAATACAGTAGAGTGGTTATGAGACTCTGGAGTTAGATTGCCTAAATGGGAATCCTGCTATAGCATCCCATTTTGGCTTATTATAAAACAGGTACAGGTTTCCTCTGCTACTTGAAAGTAGAACATTCCTATGAAACCTTTCATAAGTCAAAATGTCATAAAGCAAAGAAATAATATGGAAAAACTTTGGAGTTTTCCCACATCCAAAAAATTACCTTAGACTTTTCAGATATCTTAGGATGCATTTTGCTAACAGATGCCCAAAATAAATAAAGATGAAGCATAGATGCTCACAGACATAGTTCAAAGCTATGGCATTCTGACACTGAGATGCTCAGTGTAGTTCCAGGTGAAGGAACTTGCAGGCCATGATTGCTATTTCAAGTGTGCACTGTCTCTACAATGGCTCTGCAAAACAAATGCTGAAAAATCCTTTTCACGTTTCACCTTTTTCCATAAAAGCTAAAGTCCATTCTGGATTTCCTTCAGTTGTCAAAAACAGATACTAACATGTCATTTGTAAAAATGAAGTGGCATGGGGTATCTGGGTGGTTCAGTTGGTTAAGCTGTCTGACTTCAATTCAGGTGATGATCTCAGACTCCTAGGATGGAGCCAGGCATGTCTGGCTCTGTTTGTTCCTCTGCCCCTCCCCCAGTCATACATGCTCTCTCTTGCGTGCATGCACTCAAGTAAATAAAATCTTTGGAAAAAAAAAAAAGAAAAGGTGAAGTGGCATAACATACACTTCCACTAAACCTTATAAAGAGATCATTAAGATTAAATGCGATAAATTTAAAATTGTGATAAATTTAAAAAACAGCACAGCTTAGCACAAAACATATAGTATTAATTTTGATATATTATTAATAAATTCTCACAGTAAGTAGTTTATTCAGGCAGTTAATGCAAAAATCAGCCATCCTTCAGTTTTCTTATATTAGGAACCATGCATAAATTCAGAGCCCCTGTATTGGGATTCACCAATACATCTTAATCCAGTCTTCCAGCCCTTCTAGAAAGAAAAAGAGAAAAATGAAAGAAGTTAAAGAGAAAATTATAGAAAAAGCCTAAAAACAATAAAGAAAGGCATAAGAGAGAAAGGAAGAGGGGGAAAAAGGAATCAAAAAGGAAACCAAGTCCTACCTCCTATCTTCTTGTCTATCCCCTAATTTTATCTCCTACCATCACATTTATTCAGTTTACTTTACTAACCATAGTCTTTTTATCTCTCCCTCTTCAGTTCTTTGATGCCTGGATTAACAACTCAATGACCATCTCTGGAGAGGATGCTGATTTAAACACATCAATCACTCTACTAAACCAAAATACATCAACTGCATATTTTAACAGAGATTCTTGGAAACTTCCCAATGCTTAAGATATAAAATGACTCAGAAAAGTAGCAGTATGCCACATTTCTTTGGCTCCTCTTCAAAGGAGAAATAAGGGATCTAAAACTATTTCCCTGAAGCGAGCACTTTATAGTTAATGAATCTCAGGTGTATAGATTTGGATTAACCATCATTTTAGTTGATGATACATAGTCTTCTCTGATCCATGCATGCATATATATACATATATATGTTTGCAATATAATGAAGACCCATGAATTCATTAGAACATTAACAATCACTTAAAATATAAGGATAACTATGTTCCTTCCCTATCATGGTCCCTTGCCTCCTCCAACTCCAAGATAACTAATATCCCAAGTTCTGTGTTTATTATTCCATTGTTTTTTTCAGTCGTAGTAAAAGAAATGTAACATTTTGCTGTCTTAATCATTTTCAAGTGTATAGTTCAGTGGCATTAACTACATTCATATCATTGTATAACCACTGATTTTTTTAAAAAAGATTTATATGGGGCTCCTGGGTGGCTCAGTTGGTTAGGCGACTGCCTTCGGCTCAGGTCATGATCCCGGAGACCCGGGATCGAGCCCCACATTGGGCTCTCTGCTCAGCAGGAAGCCTGCTTCTCCCTCTCTCACTCCCCCTGCTTGTGTTCCCTCTCTGGCTGTGTTTCTCTCTGTCAAATAAATAAAATCTTTTAAAAAAAAAAGATTTATATAAACATACCTAAACAAAATATTAAATTTTAGTTATACTGAAGTTTATAAAAAGAGTAATCACTCTGTATTTAATCTCAACACTATTTTACTTGATGCTATTGTAGAAAAAAATCTGCATTTCCTGCAAAAAAGTCTTCTTTGTCAGTTTTTTCTGAGTATTTGCTTTTAAATATTTACTGTTGGTACTGTAAATTTTTTCTTTTAAAATGGCATTTTAATTATTTGTTACTGATATAGAAACATGATATATTGATCTTCTAGCTATACACTTGGACAAATTCTGATATTACTTTAACACTTAGTAAATTCTTTAGTTTTTTTATGCAGATAATCTCTACAAAATTTTATTTCTTCCTTTTCAATTCTTATAGATTTCTTTTTTCTTTTTTTGTTTTATTTTTCAGGCTAGGAGTAACAGCACAATGAAAATGAAGTGAAAAAAGGGACTCACTGTCTTGTTTTGTAAATTCCTAGTATACTTTACCATAGGTAAGCCAATTTACGTAAATAAGCCCTTTCTTAAGAGTAAATGCTGCATGATTCCAACCCTCACTTCTACCCAGAGACTCACACTATGGCTATAGAGTAACAAAAACATCCGATGACACAAATAACTTCATCACCCAGACAGAAAATAGTATTTGTTGCATGCAGGAGAAGAACTAAAATCTGGCCAAAGAGCTACTGTATTTGTGAAATGTTGGCTAGTAAAAAATTCATTTAGATTTGTTAAAATACCATTCTAACAACCTGTCATCTTTAGAACAACTTTAAAGGTAAATGGGTTAGGTATTACAGTAAGCACCTCAATATAAGAAAACTGAAGCATCTAAGATCACAAAGCAAGTGAGAAACATCACTGTATACTGCATCCCTAGATGCCCATCCCATCCCATCATCCCATCAAGTGAGGAAAGCAAAATACTGCATGCTCTAAAATGCATCCAAACAGAAGCTATTCTCAGTTTTCCCAATCATGATGGTTTTAAGGGTCTACCACCCACTTTGCACTTTGCTCGGACTGGCTGTGAATGAGGAAATGTATCAAAAATTTAAAAATATATAACCAGTATTACCAAACAATATCACCTAAAGGAATCCTGTGGGAGTTCAATCAAAATATGAAAGGGAGGGGTGCCTGAGTGGCTCAGTAGGTTAAGCATCCAACTCTTGATCTCAGCTCAGGTCTTGATCTTAGGGTTTTGAATTCAAGCCCTGTGTTGGGCTCTACACTAGACATAGAACCTACTTGAAAAACAAAACAAAACAAAACAAAAATTCTAGGAAAGGGAAAGTTATGCCCCCTTCTCCTACACTCTCCAAGGTACATTGTACATGAACTGAGGGAATCCCCAGTCTACAGAAATCACTGAACTCCTGCTCACTTTTTAGGAAACTTCTTTTAAGCACACTGGTTTCTCGGAAAGCATTTTTTTCTTGGCCCGTAACAAATCAGTCAGGGCAGACTGTTTCTTTTGGCCTGATGCCATAATTAAAAGCTTAATGATAAACCAGCAGCATCTGAAAATGAAACCAAAGAGAGAGTATTTCCTTAACTCTTTTCTTTCAAAACTAAACTCAGATCAGTGAATACAAAAAAAAAAGGAAGTATGTAAGACCTTTGAAAAAATTAGAATATACATTTAAGAAGAGTTGTAATTTGGGGCGCCTGGGTGGCTCAGTCGTTGGGCATCTGCCATCGACCTGCTCAGCAAGAAGCCCGATTCTCCCTCTCCCACTCCCCCTGCTTGTGTTCCCTCTTTAGTTGTGTCTCTCTCTGTCAAATAAATAAATAAAATCTTTAAAAAAAAGAGAGTTGTAATTTAACTTTTTATTCAAATGATTCATCTAGGGTTGCCTGTGGATGTAACAAGTAATAGCTTGCTTGTTATTATCCCTAAAAGGTTGATTTTTTTTCCACATTCTTCTCCACATTGATTAACACTTACAAAAGTTTCTCCCCTAAAGCAAATCCCCATGCAAAACAAGAACAGAAGGTTCCTTTGTTTTGATTCTATGATCACCAGACAACACTCAGGTTAGTAATTCAATTTCCCAGATACCATGATACTAGAAAAGGGTGACTTGGATACCAGACTCAATATTCCTAGTCACTGGGAGGTGCTCATTATAAATGAATAAACTATCTTTTTTATTTGCATCTTAGTCTCTTGTAGATTTGGTTAACAGAATTAATTCTTTAAGAACATTAATTCTTTGGGGCGCCTGGGTGGCTCAGTTGGTTAAGCGACTGCCTTCGGCTCAGGTCATGATCCCGGAGACCCGGGATCGAGTCCCACATCGGGCTCCCTGCTCGGCGGGAAGCCTGCTCCTCCCTCTCTCCCTCCCTCTGCTTGTGTTCCCTCTCTGGCTATGTTTCTCTCTGTGAAATAAATAAAATCTTTAAAAAAAAAAAAA
>PITA01023554.1:0-27936 GCA_004023965.1 Spilogale gracilis
CCTGCTCCACTCGAGGGGCCAGACTTGGCCTCGTGCGCGGATGTCAGGTATTGGTTCCCCCCCTCCCCGCCCCTTTTGCTGGCCAGTGGGTGGCTCTGGGGAGCAGAAGGCGGCTCTTGTCTGGCAGGATGACAGGCATTCTCCTTGCTTGCTTCCCTTGGCACTGCGTGGGGCCGGTTCACGTGTTTCGCTTAGCTGAAGTCTGCAGCCAGGGAGGTGGTGACACCACACAGACCTGCTACCTGATCACTCGCTGCCCCTCCTTGGGACAAGTACCAGGGCTCTGCCCCGTCTGTGCCTGCCCCAGGAGCCCATGGGGCCGGCGTTCTCTGAGTGGGGCCGGGCATCAGGACGGACTGAGCACACACCGCCCCCACGCACGGGCACCACACGCCCAGCCTGGACAGAGAGCCCACCTCGGTCTTCAAAAAAGGAACGCCACTGAGGTCATCGGTGAGGGAAACTGGACATTTGGTGGGCTTGACATGTATTTTATGGTTTGGCCAGAAACCTTTTCATGTGTAGGATTTCCAGAGTATTGGGTTCCATTTGCCTTTGTTACACTTGATGGGTCGTCACCTACCCGAAGAGGGAGTTGTTTCCAAGTGAGATTCAAAGACAATGCTTTGATGAGCAATTCAGACTGTTACAGAAAAACTCCTTTTAATCAGTCCGTTGAAGTTCATGAAACGGGTGTGACTTACTGGTTTAAAAAGTTAGCTCCGTCAGTACTCGGAGCCAACGGGAGGCTTGAAGATGCTTTTGAAGCCAGTGTTAGCCAAGGGATTCCACTCTGGGAGGATGGGAATTCATACGAGGCGGAGAAAGGCATTTCCTTTCATCCTCTGGCATCAGGAATGACCGCTTTCCTTGAAGATGAATTGAGTTTTTAGTTAACCATTAAAGGAAAAGGCGGGAAGCTTTCAGATCCTAAGCGGGCTCCCTCAGAGTGACCCCAGCAACCCAAATCAGGAACTGGAGGCCCAAGGCTTGTGCAGCTCTCAGCTCTCGGGCCCCGTTCCTTTCATCGGGGGTGGGGCAGGGGGCTTTCCCATTAGCCACCAGACCCCGGGTGCGAGTGGCTGTCGCGTCTGCAGCTTCACTCCTACGTACAGTCTACCTGCACTTCACCCTGCTCCCCCTCACCCCTGCTGAAGGAGCAAGTATGCTATCACCGCCATGGTTTAAAATCTGATCCTTCACATACCCTTTATCTTTTCATGACTTGGACATGTTCTGCTTGCCTGGGAGTGGTTGCTTTTGCAAATTAGATGGTGGGTAAGTGACCACAACTCCTGAAACTAGCAGCCTACCAGGCTCTGGCAGGCCTGCCAGGTGTGCGGCAACGGGAGACTCTTCACACTGCTGACTGCTGGCCCCAGAGGTAGCACCTCTGGATCAAAGAACTGAAATAGTATTCACTACTGCCGTTGTCATTGAATCTCTCAATTCTTAGAGGATGCTTCTGGAAGACAGTACAATCAGGTGTAGTTATATACAAAATATGTGGGATTTGGTTTGTGTAACTTTTTCTAGTGCAGATTTTAAATTACGGCAAATTTCATTCGTGTTTTTAAAGAGCAAAAGAATGTTGAGAAATATCTGACGTCTTTGGGAAATCATGAAATTTGTATTATCTTTGTATTTTTTGATAAAAATCCAAAATAAATTTTGAATTAACTTTTATAGGACCTTGCCGTTACTTTTGAAATTTCTTATTAACAATCCAGTCATAGAACTAAAAGCCATGCAAATTTTTAGAATTCAGTTCTAAATAGCTTTACCTACCAAAGCCCACTTGGTTTTGGATTGATCTGAAGGACTCTGACCTCCCCAGCTTCAGAATGCATCAGAAGAGGGGGCTGGAGCCACAGCAGGACCCTGTGGGACAAGCCCCCTGGGGGCTTTTGGTTGGCATAGACCCGAGTTCCAGCCCCAAGCCTGGCGGTGTGACAGTGGTGAGTCCGTGATCCCGGGTCTTGGCTTCTTCATCTAAAAAATGGCAGTGAGGCTGTTGTCCCTCCAGCACCGGCGAGCCCTCGATGAGCTCGAGCCCACAACATGCCGGCTGTGTGGCACAGCACCTTTTTCCTTTTTGCCTCCTTTTGGAAGCAGTGGGCAGCTGACAATCTGTATACTCTTTGTGACAAGACCTGAAGCAGGTGATTTCCCATTATCTCCTCTTTGTCAGACCTGAGGTTCGGTTCCCTGACACCTTCAAGGAGGGGGACATCTGCCAGAGTAACAAGTTGCTTACTTCTAGGAGAAATCGGTCCTGCGGAGGCTCTGCAGTTTCCACGGCAACCCCGTCTGTTGTTCCACACCAGCCCTCCAGCCAAATTCTTGCCACAGATGAGTCACACCCCAAGTGTTTTGTTTGTTTCCCTTGGATAGAACTGGCTCCTGTCAAAGGTTAAGTAACATCTCTCCTCACTTCACTGTAGGAAGACAAAGTTCACGTGTGGAGTGCTGAGTTCCCGGGCTACCCGAGAACGAAACCTGGGCCTTGGTGTCAAAGGGCGGGCAAATCATTGTCCCGGGGTGTTCTCAGCAGACCGCAAATCTGGAAGAAAACAGAGCTGAATCTTTCTAAGATAAATGTTTTATTTTTTTTCCTCAAAATGTTACAAAAGTTACTTCTCCTGAATATCTACAATGCATAGTTTTTATAAACTTATCCATAATGAATAAAATCTGGCTGAACACTGATCCACTAACATTTCCTTAACTCTCAGTGTTCTCCTTTCCTGATTTCAGCTCTTTGTTCCCATCTTCTGCCACCCTGAAACGTTACATCCAAAAGTGGGTCCCACCACCGCCGTCGGAGCTGCCCTTCTGTCCCGCCTGCTCTCCCACACGACGAAGAGGCAACATTAGGCAGTGTTCGTACACCTGGCGGAGGGAGAAAGGCGTGGCCGGGCCACCCAGGGTCGCCGGCTGCAGGGGAGGCAAAAAGCGTGAGGCTCTGTCAGATGAAGAACTCGTCTGGAAGAAGGGACTGGTGTGCTTCCAAATCACCCAGTGGTTTCTGTAAAAACACAGACTCTGGTTTCCTAAGGTGGGCTGAGCGACGTCCAGGTGGCAGGGGAGTCTCCTGGGAGCTCAAAGCGTAGGATGCAGGAGTGACAGCTCTGAAAGCCCTACCCATCTATCCGACAAGACCCGGGGCCAGACCTGACCCACACCACCACCTCAGCTTGACCCCTCTGTCCCCCCGGCCCTCGTCCACGGCGCACGCTGCTTCTCTGCCTTGTCTGAGGAGACACCACTGCCACCAGGGCCGGTGCATCCCCCAGGGCGGTTGCGGGGTTCAACAGGTGGCCACCCCCATCACAGCCTCTCAAACGGAAACAGGTGGGAGGCCACGGCCTTCTCTCTTTTGGTCTTCCTAGGGCACTTCGGCTTTTGTTCTTCCACAGCCTCTCGGTTCTGGGGCCAGGAGGCAGCCAGGATCCTTGATGCTTCTGCTTGAGAGCTGGTCCCCTCCTCTTCATCAGAAGACAGTCCACCTCCAGCAGGTGCTTGGGGAGCTCCAGGCTCACTCTGGAGGGGGGAGGGCAATGGTGGGCTGTAAGTCAGCCATCAGATGGCAGGGAGCACCTCCAGGGGGCAGTTAAGCCCCCAGCAGTGGCCTGCCCTGAGTCAGTGACTTTGGGGCTGGGGGAGAGCCGCCCTCACACTGGGGACTCCACCAAGCAGGGACTGGAGAACTTGCTCTGGGCTCAGTGCTGGAAAACTCAAAGATGTTCATGCAGGAGACTGCCCTCAGGGAGTGTACAATCCAATCTATATCACAGGATCAGTACTTTGCACTTCTTTACCTCACTTCTGCACAAAAACGCATGAACCCCTTTAACTGCACAGAACCAACTCTCCATGCCAAATGCTCTGAGAAGGCACTCCCTGACTGCGGGGCCAGCTGGGCTGGGGAGCTGGGCACAGAGGGTGAGAGCACGTGGGTGGACAGAGCCAACAAAAGAGCCTGGTGAGAGGTCAACAAGGGGATTTGGGGGAGGAATGTGACAAAACTATTTTGCTGATTTTAAAGGCAAACTGGCAGTATGTGGGGTTAGAGATGGGGAAAAAACCGGGGGGGTGGGGGTGGTTTACAGCTGTTCCCAGAGCACGTGTTCATGTCTAACCCAATGCTGACCTCACCACCTAACCACGTGGAGGGGCCCTTCTGCCCCTCTGGGAGTTCCTCTGAGGGCCGCAAATCAGCTTCGCACAGGCTGGCCCAGCCTGGGGCAGGTGCCGTGAAACATGACTTAAGTGAGCAAGCCCAGGCCTGGAGGATGACCACAGCACAGGAAGTGCAGCCAGGCTACAGGGGACACGTCAAACACAGACATGCAGCCCTCCCCAGACAGCTTTAGCATGAGCTCAGACCCCAGCAGACACTTGCTTGTAGTAGAGCATGAAAGGGGACATTGGGGTCAGGCTGGGGGCTGGAAGGACAGCTGAGGTGGACTCCAGGAACACCTTTCCCAACAAGGTAAGGACACTGGTGCCTCAGATACAGGACTGTGGTGTCAAAACACAAGGCATCTCTGGGCAGAATCTGGGCCAGATTCTGAGCCCTCTCTCACACCTGAGCTTGTCTTCTTTCCAAAAAAGCCACACCAACCTTGTCCCCATAGCGAAGCTTCAGCCTCTCCCTGATGAGCAGTCCCCTGACCAGCAGCTTCCAGTTCCCAAGGGCCCGCTTCTCTCTTTTCTGCAGGCACAATGAAACGGAGAACCCAAAATGTTAAGTACTGTCACTTTCAGAAAAAGTGAGTGGAGCCCATGAACACCGAGAGATCCAAAACAAGACTTTTTGGTTAAAAGAGAGTTTCTCAATCATGCCGGGTCTGTTTTAAAAGGAGCATGATTTTATAAAGTGAGGCACATAAAACATAAGGAAATAGAAGCCTCTTTTTAACTGTTAGGGACTCGAACATCAAGAAGGCTTAGACCATAGGTCCAAGGCAGGTGTGGACAGCAGGTGCAACAGCCGCCAGAGCCAGGATCCACATACGTGGTGGATAGGGATGGCGAATGCTGAGGTGGGACAGGACCCTGTTTATCTGGGGCTGGCTCCCTAGGGTGCCCTCCGCAGAGTCAAGAGCTAGAAAGAGCTGTGGGGCCCATGGCCTCTTCTGTGATATATAGTGCAAGTGAAGCACCTGCCCTTCTGCTTTAGCACCTCAGGCCCCCACATGGGGTCACATGGCTCACCTCCTTCTCCCGCTTCTCAAGGAGTGCCTGCTCATTCTCCCAGGCAGCCAGGAGCACGTCTTTGTATTCCTCACAGACAATGTACCCATCGGTTCTGTAAGGGACACAACACGGATGGCCTTATTTAAGGCGGCCGCCTGCTTGGCCCCACCTCCCCCTGCAGAGGCCAGCAAGCAGCTCTGAAGCACGCGGAGCCCTGAAGGGTTTCCGGCGTCAGGCATCCACAGTCCTGGCCACAGCTGCCGACAGACAGCACCCGTGCTGAAGGCAGGCCTCTGGACTCCAGCCCTGCGTCTTCCCTAGGCCCACTCCCAACCCTGGGACGACAGAGGCCACCTAACCAGGAGGTATGCTGACCTTGCTTGGTCCCATCACCACCCCCAGGAGATGGTTTTCATCTAGCATCATGAGCATGTGGTATCATTGGTTTTACTGCCTCTCCGTGGAGACAGAGTCAGCCCAAGTAAAAGTGTGAAAGCAAAAGGTAAAGTGTTAAGGCTGAATTGGCAAATCCAGAGTAAACCCAGAAAACCCAGAGTAAACATCGACTTCCCAGCCCTTCTCCTGGATGGCGCCTCACGCACATGGGATGGGAGTAGCCTTTATGGAAATCGAAGCCGGTGATAGCCTGGACACAGTCGATGTCCAGCTTGCGGGCTACCCGGTGCAGGTTGGGGAGGTTGAGCTGGACGCAGCCAACAGGCATCATGCTGGGCAGAAAGAGGTACACGTTCCCAAACTCATTCCGGGGGACCTGCAGAGGGTGGCACAGTGGGTCTAACCAGCGGCAGTGTGCCACAGCCCGGTCCCAGCCCCTCAGAGCACTGCCCTCACCTTGCCGTCCACAGCCACCGGCGGCTGATACTCCTCTGTCTGCCACTCACCGAACAGGCCCAGGTCATTGTGGTCCTGCAGCTGGGGCTCGGCAAGGCGGGCTTTCCGGGCCCGGTTGGAGTAGCCTTTCACCATCTGCACCGGAATGAACAGCCAGTTTGCAGAAGGACTGCCATTTCCTAAGCACTTACTGTATACTAGGTACTGTGCGAGGGCTTTCCTAAACCCGTGGCCTCATTTAACCCCCATAAGGAGCACAAGATGCATGCCCCTCTCACCTGGACAGCACCTGCAACCACCGTGGCCCTGGGAATGGCCGCCGCTAGCCAGCCCCTGCAGATGGTCCCTGCCCCGGGCTCTGTGCCCCACAGGGCAGCCCCACTGTTGTCTCCACTGCACAGACAGATGGGCGACCCGGAAGCTGCAACCCATCTGCCTATAGCCCAAGCCAGGCTTTTAACCGACCATACCACGCACTCTACCTTCATCATGGGACAGGCTCATTGGGCCCCAGAGATGAAGTCACAAGTCCCAAAGCCCGGTAAGTGGCAGGGCCAGGATTTAAACCTGGAATTGGCTGTGTAATGTACTGTGGAAGGCACGGACAGCCTGGGACCCCTCGCACTCCCCTACCACATCTAGCGGCCTTAAGTTTCACCAGGGAGTACAAGCGAGAAAACTGCATAGGTGCCACGAGGAGGTGAGGGATGGGAGCACTGGGCACCTCTAGTGCAGGGCTCAGCACGTTTTTCTGGAAAGGGTCATGTGCAGCCTCTTTTACAACCATTTAAAAAATGTCATGTCTTGTAAGATCTGAAAGCTGCATCTTACAAATTCCCTGTTAGACTAAGATGTATCTGAATGCTTTTCTCTTCCTCCAGTCTTTCTCACGCTGGAAAAGTCACCCTGGATTCCTCTCCTGGGCGCACACTCAGCAGCCCCCAGCGCCCAGGCCTCTGCCCAAGGGCGCCTCCCGCCCCCTCCCCCCGTGGTTACCTTGTAGGGCACTTCTCCCAGCCTCACCACTCTGGCCTGCTTCAGCCACGTGTCCCGGGAGTGCAGAGTATGCACGCAATCCCTGCAGGAGCCAACAGGGGGAGACATAGGACAAACTCAGTGGGCACCTGGCACAGATGCCCGCCTACCAGGGCACCCGCCACAGAAGGCGGGGCACCCCACCTCCATTCTCTACTCCAGCCGGGCTCTTGAAGGAACCAGGGCACCTGTGTTAGGCAGACAGCTAACCTGGACTTCCTATCTTCTCAGGGATGTGTCCACTTACAAATCCTGACTCAAATGGAGTTGTCTGGTCTTGGGCTCCGTGCCAGGACTCCCCGCTCCTCCCACAGTGGGAGGCACCGCAGTACAGGTGCCCTCCCCACCACTGAGCCAGCGCCTTGCTGCCCAAGGCCCGGCCTGCTGCTAAACACAGAGATGGAGGGACGGACGAGTATCTGAAGAAGGGGCAGTGAACCCCTGAATTGCAAGCTGGTGAGTTACCACGGAATGACGACTCATGCACATGGAAGAGTCCTAATTCCTGGCAGCCTGTGACTACAGAGCACGCTTCTGGCTTCGCTCTCCTTCCAAGGCTGTACCCCGGCCTTGCAAGGCTACCTCCCCACAAGGTCCAACTGCCTTCCTCGCTGCACTTTCTGTGACAGGACATGCTCATCTTCATCAGTCGGCAGCCCTGCACTCTGGCCAGACAGCGGACTCTGGGGTGTGAGGGCACGGAGTTCCCTTCCAGTGAAGAAACCAGGCCCTCCAGGTCCTGCCTCCTCTGTGCTGCGGCCTATGGGGGTGACCCTGCACAAGCCACCGTCCCTTCCGGAGCCTCGGCACCATCCTCTGTCAGGGGTAATAAGCTCTGTCCTCCCTGCTCTCCCACAGCTGCAGGAGGACCAGATGCTTTCCAGGTGCTGGAGCATCTCCGTCATGGCTGGGACCTCCACCCACACTCCCCCCGGGGAACCTGCACAGCTCTGATGGCCCCAAGGAGCCATTATATCACGGTGCTGGTCTTCACGTGGGGAGGGGGAGCAGCTGGGGACCCTCAGGACACCCTGTGCTCCAAGGAGCACAGCGGGGAAGAGGACACAGCCCTGTCAGGCTAAATCTCAACTTAAAACCACTTCATACCATTAGGACGGCTCTTATCAAAAAACCTGAAAGGAAGTGTTGGCAAGAGTGTGGGAAAACCAGCATCCCTGCATGCTGCTGGCAGGGCTGTAAGACCATGCAGCCATTGTGGAAAACAGCCTAGGTTTTCAAAAAGTTAAACACAGAATTACCGTATGATCTAGCACGACTTCTGAGCATGTACCCAAAAGAAATGCAAGCAGAATCTCAAAGAGATAATCTGTACAGCCATGTTCACAGCAGCACTATTTACAACAGCCAAAAGGGGAAGTAACGCACACATCTGTCCCTAGAGGCTAGCCACAAAAGGATAAATACTGCACGGTCCCATTTACATTAAGGTCCCCACAGGAGTCAAATGTACAGACAGAAAGCAGCACGGTGGCTGCCAGGGCAGGGGTGAGGAGGGTGAGTGTTTCAGGGGACGAGTTTCAGTTTGGGTAAGTGAAAAAATTCTGGAGATGGACGGTGGGGATGGGCATACGAGCCAGTCAATGTACTTAATGCCACAGAACCATACGCCTACCAACGGTTACATGGTAAACCTGGTTTTGTATATTTTACTATCAAAAAACTTTCTACCTCTAATGCTTTCTCCAATGACTGACATGGTTGGTCCCTGTGGATCAGGTCAGCTTCCTTCCCACCGTAGCTGCTTCCCTCCCCACCACCTGAGGAAGCCTGTGCCTTGCAACCTCTGACTTAAGGGGCCTCCGACTGCCAGTGGCCGAGGCCCCAACCAGGCAGAACACCTCCTGACATGGAGCAGAAAGGTTGGCCACAGACTCTGAACAGAGGGCGTGGACGGAGTCCCCGCAGGGCTGTGTGCTGTAAGGAGGCCCCCACTCAGAGCCCTCACACCACCTACTAGTGGGATTTCCTTGCTGCTTTGTTTTCTTTCTTCTCGTGTTTATTAGGAATATCCTCTACTCTATTTTTTTGGTTTTTCATTCCAGTGTTTTAAAAAGCCACTTCCTGGGACACCTGGGTGTCTCAGTCAGTTACGCATCTGCCTTCAGCTCAGGTCACGATCCCAGGGTCCTGGGATGGAGCCCCCCATGAGGCTCCTTGCTCAGTGGGGAGTCTGCTTCTCCCTTTGCCTGCTGCTTCCCCTGCTTGTACAAGTTCTCTCTGACAAATAAAATCTACTTCTTTTAGCTATCATTTTGTTTTGGATACGCATTTTACTTAAATTCAATTAATATATAATGTATTATTAGTTTCAGAGGTGGTCAGTGATTCATCAGTCTAATATCTAGTGCTCATTACATTACGTGCCCTCCTTAACATCCATCACCCAATTACCCCATCCCTACCCTTCTCTCCTCCAGCAACCCTCAGTTTGTTTCCTATGATTAAGAGTTTCTAATGATTTGTTTCCCTGATTTTGTTGTTTTCCTCTCTTCTCCTATGATCCTGTTCTGCTTCTTGAATTCCACATATCAGTGAGATCATATGATAACATTCTCTGACTTATCTACCTTAACGTAATACCCTCTAGCTCCATCCACGGCATCGCAAATGGCAAGGTTTCTTTTTGATGGCTGAGTAGTATTCCATTGCAATTTCTTTCTATTGCTGTTTGTCTTAAAAGTTCTATTTCTATTTTTACTTCTCTCCTACCTTAAACTGATATTAAAATTTCCTGTTTTAGGGGCGTCTGGGTGGTGCTGTAGATTAAGTGAGCCACTCTTGATCTCTGCTCAGGCCATGATCTCAGTGTTGTGAGATGGAGCCCTGCATTGGGCTCTGCACCCAGCAGGGAGTCTGCTTCAAATGCTTTCCCTCTGCCCTCACCCTGCTCACGTGCTCTCACTCTCTCAATAAGTCTCTTTTGTTTTAATTTTGTATATATTTTACAAAATATTCCCTTCCCCTCTTCTTTGGCAATTTTTTTTAGTGTGGACAAAATATACACAAAATGTACCACCTTAACCATTTCTACGGATCCATGACGCTGAGTACATTAACACTGTTGAGCCACCATCCCCACCACGCACTTTCCAGAACTTTTCCATCTTCCCAAATAGAAGCTCTGCCCCATTAAAACATCCGCTCCCTCTAATTCTCGTGACCAAATCTTTATTTTCTCCTTTTGTGTAATTGTAACTTACATTTTTGGGTACATTTTCTATTGTCCCATATAAACCTTGTCATACTTTTACTTTTTCCCCCGTAACTTTTTTGCACCTCCTAGTCTTTTAACCCTGTTGTTTTCATCTTCAAGCTAGAATCCCTTCTACAAGTGCCCCCCATAGGACGGTGCACACATACACACACCATAAAGCTCCTCCCATTTGACAAAAGGGCTAAGCAGCCCCCCAACCAGAAGGGAGCTAGTCCCAGGTCCTTGGGAAGCCCCCAGAGCCACCGGGATGCCTCATGTACCTGGAGTAGACAGCTTCTCCACGACAGTAGCCAAGAATCGCGGCTGTCTCAGGGTAGATGGCCTCGTACTTCAGCAGATGCCTCTTCAGCGCATACAGTGGGTGGTTCTTGTATGTGCCAATGACAGTAGGCAAAGGCTGGCCCAGGTGCTTTGCCTGGAACTGCAAAGGCCAGAGAGACAACACTGAGCATGTTTGGAAGAGGAGGTGAGGTCTAAAGATCTGTAGGCCACCTTGTTTAGGAAAACAGTGGAGCAAAGGTTTCACGAGCACCAGTGACCATAACATTGAGCCTACAGTCTGATACTAGGCACTTTTTAGATAAAAAAGCATGGCATCCTGGGGCTTGTGGCAACTGTGAGAAGTCCTCTAACCCTGGGCAGCCCCAGCAGATCAGTGCCTGCTCTTGTCCTCAGGGAAGACACATGGTTTTCTTCAGGAAGAAGGCCTTATACCTGCTCTGCACTGCGGGTCTACTTGGGTGCACCTGACCTTGGTCTCCCCAGAAATTCAAAGGAGCCGCTGGCACCGTGTCACTCTCATTACCTCCTGTAACAAACACTCAGTCTCTCAGCACTTCTTTCAGCATTCTGGTTTTTCAGTGGACAATTCCACTGCGCTAATTCACAGGCCAGTCACCCGGGCGTACTGAGTCTTCCCTGGCATCTCTTCCAATAGCCCTGGCAGGTGGGCATGGGCTGGCCACATGGAGGGGTGGAAGGAGGAGCTCCGTCAGCTTCCACCATAAATACTTTAATAATTAGTGGTGACACCTTCTGCACAACTGCTCCTCACGCTGTCACTTCTCAACGCTGTCACTTCTAAGCAAAATGAACCAGGAACAGCCCCTCTCCATGCAGAAGGGACTGGGGAACTGCACTGCTATGGGGGACGTTAAAAAAACACATGCTTCACCTGTCCTGACAAAGTTGGGTTCATTTGCAGTCAAATCTGGGAAAGTGCCGAGCTTACCCCATGCAACTGTCATGCACAAGGAGCACAGATCAGCGGAGAGTCCTAGCACACGCTGTTAACTGTTTCAGCAATCTGCCTCCCTGGGCGCCCTCCCAAGTCCCTTCCCAGGAGATGAGTGTTCTGGATCTAAGAAGGCTATGTGTGCGCTTCTGAGGTTGCACTTGGGGCTCAAGAGGGGCAAGGAGATAGCCAGCCACGGTATTGGTGAGTTTTGTTTCCTTTCACTCAGTGCAATTTACATGACTGCATAAATTCTTTTAAAGCTTCAAATTTACAAGTAGGCAGAAACTAAAAGTATGCTGCATAACTACTTCAAAGCCAAATAGGCATGGGTTCAAATACCAAAGCAGTTCATCTCTCAGAACCTCCACTTTTAACTGGTAAAATTAAGGCAATCGTCATCCCGGGTCAATAGTAATTCTAAATCCCACACAAAGATACCCCCAGCACACGGGGCTGGGCATATACAAAGGGTGCCAAGATGGACCTTCAAGCCTGCAGCCGTGGAGGCCTTACCTCTGAGTCTTCCTTCTTCTCCCTCTCCACCAATGGGCTCTGGTATGGTCTCAAGGTTTCCGTCCACCACTTGGCATCGACCCGGCATTTGCGGGTTGCAGTCATCCAGTCTGGGTCGTACCTCTGGGTGACATCACGGACCCAGCCATTACCGTCGATGCCCACCACATAGGTCATGGGCTTGGTGGCATACCTATAACAGGCCAGAGCCTGGCCCACCACACCATGCACACAGTCCACACACACCCACTTTTCCTCTTGCTCAGAGAATACCTCTAGCCATTGGTCTACACCAGCTGCTTTCCCTCTCTCTGCCCTCTCACCATCACTGGAGATTTTCTTGCCTCGTTTACTCTTACTGCTTGAAGAGCTTGTGGACACTGCTGGAAAGCCAGGGTGCTTAGGGTGCCTTCTACCTTGGGTCCTGGAGTCACTCTTAGACCCCGCTTTTGTCCTCTGCCTGGCAAGGCCAGGTTCAGAATCCTCATCAGATGAATGACGGGCTTCCCCGCTGGAGATCTCGAAGTCAGAGCCACTACCACCCTTGTCACTCCCACTCTCTTCTTTGTAAGACACCCTGGAGGCCACCTTCCGCTCCCGGCCATGCCGACGTCTCCAGGTATCCTCCTGCTGCCCCCCCGCCTTGTACTCTTCTTCACTGCTGGAGGGATCTCTCCGTTTCTTCTTGCCTGTGGCTACCTTGCTCCTCTTCCCTTTGGCACTTGGACCACCAGGGCCCTTAGAAGACGTGCCCTCTTGTCTGGTTCCTTGACTGGTCGTGGGTTTGGGCTGGCTTTCTGGAACTGGGCTGCAAGTTTCCAAAGAGCCTCCAGGACCCTCTGCAGATGTCTCCTTGTGAGCTTTCTTTCCCTTAAACACAAGAGGAAACTATGTTTTTTCTTTCTGTGCTCATATGACAAAGATCCCATACTCTGCCAGGGTTAAGTCACCGCCTACAGAACCAGCATACACAGGATGTCCCCAGTTCAGACATGGCTGGGCCCGGCAAGCAATCCTTTAGGGATGCAAGAATGTATTCACTAAAATCTGTGGCATTTTAGCTAAGCCACAATGTAACTCTTTCCACTCTAGAACCTGGTTTGGGGGGGGGCTGCAAAGGAAGCAAACTTGGGTTCCAACTCCAGTTCTGCTTCTCATTCATTATGTGGTTTCAATCAACTCTACATACATTTATTTACATTTTCTCAAATACTTATGACGTATGTGTAAACCTCTGAGTCTCAGTTTCCTTGGTAGTAATACCCACCTCGCGCATAACATGCAAATAACTACTGACAGACTTATTTATCTTGTTGCTTTAAGATGATGGAATTAATCCACCTCTGGACCACTAAGTCTCACATGGTGCCGACAGTGCAGTGAGTCTAGTGCCAAGCCACGTCCTTAGATGACGGCAGAAGGCAGAGTCCTTCACCCCTTAAACCGTTCTGCACGGCCAAGGAGGAGGACAACAGGGCCATTCACAAGACCGAAGCTAACCACTAGGCAGCCAGGACCTCTCTCAGGCCCCTCTGTGCACCACCAGGCTCAGGCTGCTCCAGGTGTCCTGTCTTCCAAGCACAGGGAAGACCAAGGCAGGCTCCAGGGGGCCCATGCTCCATGCATGTAGGCTGGTAAAAGCAGTCCAATGACCAACTTTTTTGCTGGAAGGCTGATACTTTCTCTCTCCCCGCTGAACCAACTGACCATTGAGAGAACCCCACCTTTGATGTGGGTAACTTCAGAGGAAGCGGCTGCAGAGACAGAACCAGTCGGGTTGGGAGCTGCAGGGCCCGGAGGATCAGTAAAAATATCTGCAGGGAAAAAGAATGATGCATTTATCCTAAGAAAAGAACTGAGGATTTAACTAATTCCACTGTCTTTGTTGTGGCAGTTTTTTTTATAACATGGAAAAGTTAGAAATAACTGAGTAATAGGAGCCTGGAACCCTGCACACTAATAAATATGATGCCAAAGAGATTTCTCATTGTAGAAAAAATGGAAAGGTATTTGTTACATATCTGAGGGGAAGAGAAGTTGGTTTTAAATGTATAATGTTAATTTTTGTAAAAAAGAAAAAAACATATAAATACATATGTGTATTTAGAAAATGACACATTTTTGGGTTATGGGTATTTACAGGTTGATTTTTTTTTTCCAGCTTACCTATCTGCTTTCAACATGTGTGTGCATACGATTAAAATAAAATAATTAGAGGGGAGGAGCAAGATGGCAGAGGAATAGGAGACCTAAATTTCTTCTGGTCCCAGGAATTCAGTTAGATAAGTTATCAAACCATTCTGACCACCTACAAATACAAACTCAACAGGAAATCAAAGAGAAGAAGAGCAGCAATTCTAGGAACAGAAAAGTGACCACCTTCTGGAAGGTAGGACGAGCAGAGGAGTGAATCCCAGCCGACATTTGGGCAGACAGACTCAGGGGAGAGGGGCCAGCTCCCAGCCAGCAGTAGAGCAGCAGAACACAAAACCAGAACTTTTAGAAGTCTGCTCCACTGAGGGATGTCACCTCAGAGGTTAAGTGGGGGGTGAAGCCCTCGTGGGGACAGTGTGCTCTCAGGACCCGCCGGGTCACAGAAGGACCCGGGGCACCTGAGTGTTGCAGAGCTCCCAGGTATCGGATCAGGAAAGCTGGCTGCAGAGACAGAGCAGAGGAGTGGGCTCTCAGCTTGGGGTTACCTTAAACCACGATCTGAGCCACATTCAGACCACTGCTCTTCAAGCAGGCACCTCCCCCCCCCCCCCCCCCCCCCCGCAAAGTGCCAGATCCAGGGAGACTTTCCTCATTCCCCCTCTGGAGGAGCAGCGTGGAAGCGTACAGGAAACCACTGGGTTTGGAGATTCCAAACTGGGTCTTGTGCCAGGGACAGAAACGCTCGGTCACAGGCCAGGTGAGCACAGAGTGCGGCTGGAGCCCAGGGTGACAGGAGTGACTGACTGCTTTTCTCTGAGTGTGCACTGAGGAGTGGGGGCCCGAGCTCTCAGCGACTCTGGGCGGAAGACTGGGAGGTCACTATCTTCATTCTCATCCTCCAAAGCTGTACGGAAAGCAGAAAGCGTTCAGGGAACAAAAGCTACCAAGAACGAACCTCAGATTCTGTAGCCTGGCCCCTGGCAAGGGCAGTGCAATTCCGCCTAGGGCAAAGTCATCTGAGAATCAATACAACAGGCCCATCTCCCAAAAGATGAGCAAGAACAAGGAGCCAAGACCAAGTTCACTATCAATGAGAACTGAGGAACTCCAGAGCTAGGGGGATGTCCCACATACAATTCATGGCTTTTTTCCCCAATGATTCTTTAGTCTTTCAGAAAGTTAAATTTTTAATTTTTTTTCTTATTCTATTTTAAAATTTTTTCCACTTTCCTATTTTATTGCCTTTAAAATATTTTATCTATGTCTTTTTTTTAAAATCTTTTTTTATTTTTCATTGCTTTAATCATATTCTATCCCTTCATGGTAGTTAGGTTTATTTTTTGTATACGTGTAGGTTTTTCTTTCTTTAAAATTTTGAGATACAGTTTTTCTAATAGATCAAAATATACCCTAAATCTAGTTCATGGCTTTGTTCTAGTCTTCAGCCTCATCACATTCTTTCCTCTCTTTTCTTTCTTTTTTCAACCAACTTCTTATCAATTACTTGGAGTTTTTCAACTTTACAGTCATATTCCATCCCTTTATCACATATTTTTGTATATGTATGTTTTTCTTTACTTAAAATCTTGGGAGGCAGTTTCTTCTAACAGGCAAAAATACACCTAAAATCAAGTGTGTGGCTGTATCTAAATCACATATATAGAGAGAGACTGATAAATATATAGTTTTTTTTTTTCTTTCTTCTCCCCCTGGTTTCAGGCTTCCTCTGATTTGGTTACTGTATATTCTTCTAAGGTCGTCGCTAACCTTTTAGTATTTTGTTTTCTCATTCATCTATTCTTATCTGGATAAAATGACAAGGCAGAAAAACTCAACTCAAAAAAAAAGCAAAGTAGTAGTGACGGCTAGGAACCTAATCAATAGACACGTGATACGTCAGAACTAGAAGTCAGAATGACGATTGATTATCAAGGTACTAGCTAGGCTCTCGAAAAAAGCATGTAAGATATAAGAGAATCCCTTTCTGGAAAAAAAAATCCTTTTCTGGAGAAATAAAATAACTTAAATCTAACAATACTGAAATCAAAAAAGCTATTGAGGAGGTGAAATTAAAAAAGCCTCTTACTGCTAAGATAAATGAGGCAGAAGAGAGAATTAGCAATATAGACGACTAAATGATGGAAAATAAAGAAGCTGAGAAAACGAGAGACAAATACTGGGCAAGGAGGGGAGAATTCGAGAGATAAGTGATACCGAAAGACAAAACAACATTAGAATAATTGGGATCCCAGAAGAGGGACAGAGAGGGGCAGAAGGTATAATGCAGCAAATTATAGCTGAGAATTTCCCTAATTTGGCAAAGGGAACAAGCATCAAAATCCAGGAGGCACAGAGAACCCCCCTCAAAATCAATACAAATAGGTCCACACCTCATCATCTAATACTAAAGCTTACAAGTCTCAGTGACAAAGAGAAAATCCTAAAAGTAGCTTGGGAGAAGAGGACTGTAACATACAATGGCAGAAATATTAGACTGGCAGCAGACCTTTCCAGAGAGACGTGGCAGGCCAGAAAGGACTGGCATGATATAGTCAGAGCAATAAACGAGAAACATATGCAGCCAAAAATACTATATCCAGCTATGCTGTCACTGAAAATAGGAGAGATAAAAAGCTTCCATGACAAACAAAAACTAAAAGAATCTGCAAACACCAAAGCAGCCCTCCAAGAAATACTAAATAATAATATTAAATAATAAATAAGCAAACAGAGAGCCTGAAAGTAACAGACCACAAAGGAACAGAGACAATATACAGGAACTGTCACCTTATAGGCATTACAATGCCACTCAATTCATATGTTTCAATAGTTACCCTGAATGTAAATGGGCTAAACACGCCAATCAAAAGCCACAGGTATCAGAATGGATAAAAAAAAAAAACAAAAACAAAAAACAACATCAACATGCTGTCTGGAAGAGACTCATTTTAGGCCCAAAGACACCCCCAGATTTAAAGTGAGGAGGTGGAAAACCATTTACCGTACTAACAGACATCAAAAGAAAGCAAAGGTGGAAATCTTTACATCAGACAAATTAGATTTTAAACCAAAGACTACAATAACAGATGAGGAAGGACACTATATACTAATTAAAGGGTATCTTGAACAAGATGATCTAACAATTTTAAATATCAATGTCCCCAACATGGGAGCAGCCAATTAAAAAACCAATTAATAACTGAATCAAAATAACACACTGACAATAATTCAATAATAGTAGGGGACTTTAAAACCACCCTCACTGAAATGAACAGATCTAAGCAAAAGATCAACAAGGAAATAAATGCTTTAAACGACACAATGACCGGAGGGACAACAAAGACACATTCAGAACATTCCACCCCAAAAGCAACAAAATAATCACTCTTCTCTAATGCACACGGAACATTCTCTAGAATACACCACATCTTGGGTCAAATCAGATCTCACCTGGTATCAAAAGATAGAGATCATTCCATGTATTTTCAGACCACAATACATTGAACCTAGAACTTAAACACAAGAGGAGAGCTGGAAAAAACTTACATACATGAAGAGGAAAGAATATCCTATTAAAGAGTAAATGCACCAAAAGAGAAAATTAAGAGAAAGGAAAGGAAAAAAATGAAAATGAAAACACAACTGTTCAAAATATTTGCAACAAAGTGAAAGTGGTCTGCACAGTAAATACCAATACAAGCCTTTCTCAAGAAACAAAGATCTCAAGTACACACCTAACCAAACAGGTAAAGGAGCTAGAGAAAGAAGAGCAAATAAAGCCTAAACACAGGAGGAGAAGAGAAATGATACAGTTCAGCACAGAAATAAAAGAATACAAACCAAAAGAAAGAACAGATCAACAAAATTAGGAGCTCGTTCTCTGAAAGAATTAATGAGGTTGATAAACTCCTGGCCAGACTTATCAAAAAGAAAAGAGAAAGCATCCAAACTAATAAAATCATGAATAAAAGAGAAGAGATCACAACCAACACCAAGAAACACAATTTTAAGAACAGACTGCGAGCAACTATATGCCAGCAAGTCTGACAATCTGGAAGAAACAGATGCATTTCTAGAGACGTATAAAGTACTGAGACTGAATCAGGAGGAAGCAGAAAACCTGAACAGACCAGTAACCACTAAGACGACTGGAGCAGTCATCCAAAATCTCCCAACAAACAAGAGCCCTGGCTTCCAGACACCTTCCCAGGGCATTTAAAGAAGAATTAACACCTACTCTCCTGAAACTGTTCCAGAAAACAGAAATGCAACGAAAACATCCAAACTCATTTTCTGAGGCCAGCATTATACCTTGATCCGAAAGCCAAAGACCCCATCAAAAAGGAGAATTACAAGACCAATATCCCTGACGAACAGATGCAAAAATGCTCACCAAAATAGAAGCCAACATGACCCAACAGTACATTCAAAGGATTATTTAGCATGACCAAGTGGGACTGATTCCTGGGCTGCAACTGTTGGATCAACATCCGCAGATGAACCAGTGTGAGACAGTACATTCATAAAAGAAACAAGAACCGTATGATACTCTAGTAGATGCTGAGTATTTGACAAAGTACAGCATCTTTTCTTGATCAAAACTCTTCACAGGGCAGGGACAGAGGGAATATCCCTCACTATCATACAAGCCTTCAATAGCATTCTCAATGGGAAAAAACTGAGAGCTTTCCGCCCCCCGAAGGCAGGATCATGGCAGGGCTGTCCACCATCACCATGGCTATTCCACACAGTACTCGAAGCCCTAGCCTCAGCAATCAGACACCAACGAGAAATAAAAGGCATCCGAACCGGCAAAGAAGTCAAACTCCCACTCTCTGCAGATGATATGATACTTTATGTGCAAAACCCAAAACACTCCACTCCAAAACTGTCAGAACTCATATAGGAATTTAGTAAAGGGTCAGGATATAAAATCAGTGCACAGAACTACTGCATTTCTATACACCGACAGCAAGACACAAGAAATTAAGGAGTTGATCCCATTTAGAAGCGCACCCCAAACCGTAAGACACCTACGGATAAACCTAACCAAAGAGCCAGTGTCTGTACTTGGAAAACTATAAAGTACTCATGAAGACACAAAGTAATGGAAACACAGTCCTTGCTAATGGACTAGTAGAACAAATACTGTGACAATGTCTATGCTACTACCGAAAGCAAGCTACATGTTTAATATAATGCCTATCGAAATATCATCCACTATTTTCAAAGAAAGGGAATGAATAATCCTAAAACTAATATGGAACCAGAAAAGACCCTAAAAAAACCAGAGGAATGCTGAAAAAGAAAACCAAAGTTGGCAGCATCACAATTCCAGACTTCAAGCTCTATTCAACAAAGCTGTCATCATCCAGATAGTACATTACCGGCACAAAAACATTGACCAATGGAACATAACAGAGAGCCCAGAAGTCGACCCTCAACTCTATGGTCAACTCATCTTCGACAAAGCAGGAAATAAGGTCCAATGGGAAAAAAGACAGTCTCTTATTAAACAGATGGTGTGGGGAAAAATGGACAGCCACATGCAAAAGAAGGAAACTGGACCATGTCCTTCTGCCACACACAAAAATGGACTCAAAATGGGTCAAAGACCTCAATGTGAGACAGGAATCCATCAAAATCCTTGAGGAGAACCCAGGCAGCAACCTCTTCAATCTGAGCCACACCAACTTCTTCCTGAAGAAACATCGCCAAAGGCAAGGGAAGCAAGGGCAAAAATGGACTAAGTACTGGGACTTCATCAAGATGAAAAGCTTCTGCAGAACAAAGGAAACAGTGAACAAAACCAAAAGACAGCCGGCAGAATGGGAGAAGACATTTGCAAAAGACACAACAGATAAAGGGCTTGTATCCAAAATCTGTAAAGAACTTATCAAACTCAACATGCAAAGAACAAATAATCCAGTCAAGAAATGAGCGGAAGACACAAACAGACATTTCTCCAAAGAAGACATCCAAATGGCCAACAGACCATGAAAAAGTGCTCAACATCCCCTGGCATCAGGGAACTACGAAGCAAAACCACAGTTAGATACCACCTCACACCAGTCAGAAGGCTAAAATTCACAAGTCAGGAAATGACACATATTGACAAGGATGAGGGGAAAGGGGACTCTTCCTCCACTGTTGGTGGGACTGCATTTTGGGGCAGTAATTCTGAAAAGCAGTAAGTGGGTTCTCAAAATGTTGAAAATAGAGCTACCCTAGTACGCAGCAATTGCACTGCTGGGTATTTACCCTAAAGATCAACTGTAGTGATCTGTCAGGGCCTGTGCGCCCGAATGTTTATAGCAGCAATGCCCACAACAGTCAAATGATGGAAACAATCCTGATGTCCATTAACGGATGAATGGATAAAGAAGATGTGGTATATATATTCAGGGGAATACTACATAGCCATCAAAGAAAACCGAAATCTTGTTATCTCCAAGTATGTGGATGGAACTAGAGGGTATTATGCTAAGCAAAGTCAATCAGAGAAAGATGATTATCATATGATGTCACTGATATGAGGAATTTGAAAAACAAAACAGAGCACCATAGGGTAAGGAAGGGAAAAATTAAACAAGATGAAACAAGAGAGGGAGACAAACAATAAGAGATTCTTAATCTCTGGAAACAAACTGAGTGTTAGTAAAGGGAGGGGGTAGGAGGGAGAGGTGGCTGGGTGATGGACACTGGTAATGGTATATACTATGGTGTGAAAAAGAAATATTAAATAAAAAGAAATGAAATAAAATAAAACAATTAACGTGTCACTTTGAGAAGAAATAGTAGTAAGCATCATTATCACCAGATCTCCAGTCTATTCATTTACCGTTTTCCCCCACAACGAGTCTTTCTACCAGAGGCTGCGGTTCTAAAAATTCTGTTATCCTGCAAGGAGGGGAGCCTCCTCAGGAGAATGAACCTCCAAAATGGCAAACAATAAAGCATCTGAGCAAGATCTTCCCAGGCAGACCCCTCAGCATCTCCTGGGTCAGTATAGTGCCCAACTGAGAAAGCCAGAGCAGGAGGGCATGTTTTCTGTGAGACGCTGTATCTTAGCGAAAAAAAATAATGATTTTTTCCTTATTTTTTTCTGGAGTTAAAAGTAGGGGGGAGTATGAGAAAACATCCAAGAAACCTAAATTAAGGGACATTCTACAAAGTTCCTAAGCAGTACCCTGAGAAGTGTCAAGACAGGAAGGATGAAGGAAGACCCAGGAACCGTCAGACTGGAGGAGACAAGGAGTCATGACAGCTAGAGGCAATCAGCGGTGACCCAGATGCCGACGGCCGGCTGCTCTTTGACAAGGGTGCCGAGGCCATGGAATTCCCTTTGAAAGACTTGTCTCTTCAAACAGTAGTGAAGGTAACAGAACAGTTGGAAGAATAGTCTCCTCAACCAAGGGGGTGGGGCAACTGGAAATTCACACACAAAAAGGAGGGTGTCGAACACCAGCCTCACATCATATATAAACGTTAAGTTAAAATGGATGAGAAATTCAAAACAGATGTAAGAGCTGAAACTATAAAACTTTTAGAAGAAAACCTAAGGGGGAAAAATTTCATGACCTTAGATTTGACAGTAGATTCTTAGGTATGCCACCAAAAGTATAAGGAATAAAAAAAAAAAAGAAAGAAAGAAAAAGCAGACTTGATCAAAATTAAAACTTTTGTGCCTCAACAGACTTTCTCCAGAAAGGGAAAAGACAACTTACAGAATAGGAGAAGATACCTGCATGTATCTGAGAGGGGATCAGTATCTAGAACATAGAAAGAACCCTCACAACTGAACAACAGAAAGATGGAGAACCCAACCAAAAAATGGGCATAGGATTTGAACAGGCATTTCTCTGGAGAAGATACACGAATGGCAAACAAGCACATGAAGATAACATCATGAATCACCAGGGAAACGTAAATCCAATCCACAAGAGCCAGCACTTCCCACCTACTAGGATGGCTAGAATAAAAAACAAAAAAAGGAAAATACAAGTGTTACAGAAGATCTGGAGACACTGGAACCCTTGTATGTTGCTGGGGGGAATGTACAATGGACAGCTGCCAGGGAAAAGTAATTGATAATTTTTCAATAAGTTAAACATTAAATGACCCAGTAACTTCACTCCTGGGTCTATACCCAAAAGAACTGAAAAAAAGTACTCAAGTACGGACACGTGTTTATGGCAGTACTTTTTTACTCTTTACAATGGCCAAGAGGTGAAAACAACTTTAATGTCCATCAACTAACAAATACACAAAATGTGTTCTATCCATACAATAGAATAATATTTGGCCATGAAAAGGAACAAAGTGCTGACACAAGCTACAACATGGACAAACCTTGAAAATGCTTCGCTAAAAGTGAAAGAAGCCAGACACAAAAGGTCACATATGATAATTCTTCCACAGAAAACATCCAGAATGCATAAATCTAACAGGGACAGAAAGCGAACTATGGTTGCCAGGTGCTTGAGGGAGAGAGAGGAGGGAGAAGAATGGGGAGTAACTATTTAATGGACACATGGTAGCCTTTTAGGGTGGGCAAAACATTTTGGAAATACATACAAGAAATAAGTTTGGGAGGATAATACTCAAATATTAATGCCTTTCCTTGGTGGTGGTATTATGGCACCATCCCTGGCCACGTCGGATATCAGACTTTTTCAAGCCAAATCAGAAGACAGGTAAAGATACCAGTCACTTGGGCTTTTAAGATCCGAGATGCCTGGTCTGTTTCCCTGAACAGAAAATATTTGTAACGAACACGCATCTTTCGGGGATAAAGCCGTATTTTTACCTCTATTTTCGGTAGACAGAGCTCTCCCGACTGCACTGCTGCCTGCCAATGTCACTTCTCAAATCGGAAGGTAGGGAAATGCTTCCTGATGGATTTCAGCAGATAAGGTTTGAAAAAACACTCCCTGGGGACTTTAGAACATAATTTTCGAATAGTTAAGGGAAACAATTCTAGGGCACCTGACCAAAAAGTAAGTACTCACTACCCTGGAACACTAAGCAACAGAAGGAGTGGAGACTTTCCACCCACACACTGGTCCCGAACCTGACTCCAGTGCTTACAGGAGGAATGACCCTGAGAAAGTTCTTTGGCCTCTCTGAGCTTCTGAACCTTTTTTTGTTTCACAAGGTCTGTATCAGGAAGAACATGGAAAACACTGGAACGGTATCTGGCACATGACTCATGGTCATTAGCTCCTGAATCTAAAAAACTGTGCCAGGAAGACTCACTTACATGGACCAACTCTTCACCATTCCGTGCAGAGTAAATAGCAAATCTCCTTTCCAATGTCGTCTGCAGACCATCTTGCTCGTTAGTTGAGAGGTCTGCGTTAACTGTAAATGTACCAATGAACCTGGAGAGAAACCAGACATTCCCCATGTCACAGGTTAGGGCCAACAGGAACGCTCACTATCCTCTTATACCCAAGAAAATCAGACGGGACAGTCTCTGAAGGGAATTGGGAGCCTCTCCTACCTCTGCTCTCATCTTCCCAGTCTGCGCGCCTGACCCTGGCTCACCACTGAAGATCCCACCAGACTTCACACATCCCTGGGAGATTCCCAAACCGTCAGTTGCTCTGTGCACCCAGAGGCCCCAGCAGATCTTTTCCTGAGCACTCCTCCACACTACCCTGATTACCTGGGGTGCATCTGTCTCCCCAGCCAGCCCAGGAGCTCCTCCAGGGCAGAGAGCATGCCTGACATGTCTCTGACTTCAAGGCTGTGCACTCAAGGCCTGGCATATGGGATCCCCTCAGGGAAGGTCTGTGGAATTGACCTGCCCCCAGACTCCCAGAGACACAAGACCTATAATAGGGCTCTGCAGGACGGGCCGGAGGGCCATACCATTTCACCAGGTTTGACAGGTAGCAAGCACCCACATCTTGAGGTGGCACTCTGGTAAAGTGAGCTGGGATGATGGACAGACTAATGGCAAGCAAATCCGGCTGGCTGCAGATGTTACTTCGATAGAAACCATTTGCCAGCAGGCACAACAGATGAACCTGGGAAGAAGGGGAAAATGGTAGGCTGAGAACTACAGGCCTTTCTGCTGCCCAATGGAGAGACATTTTATGGGCAGGAATTATTTGTTATTTCTACACACAAGGAAGTAAAAATCCCAACGTTAGCCATTTCCTAAGACTATGTCTTTCACCATCTTCTCCCTAGATACTTAGTCCCGCAAAGAAATAACCAAATCTCAAAATTGCAGCATACAAACCTTTTTTTTTTTCTTTTAAAGAGGCCTTGTCTTTTAAATATGTGCTGCAGGATTTGCTCCAAAAAGATTGGGAGGCAAAGCGAGTGGGGTGAGAGAAGGGAGCGACCGCACAAGCGCCAGTAGCTATCCAAGCTGAGGGATGGCGTGGGTTGACCACAGGGCTCTCTGTCCTTCCCTGGGCGCCAGGACCCAGCTGTTTCTGCTGCAGACCCCAAGGCTGGCTTGCCCCCAACCCAAGCGCCGACCACTCCCCACCCTCCAGACATGATCATGTCACTCCTCACCATCTCCTCCACAACCTTACAGCCTTTTCCCTTCAGAACTATCTGCCTTCTTCCCTACCTCTGACCTCCCCATTTCTGTCAATGGCTCCATTCTTCTTCCCTCGCTTAAGCTTTCCATCTTAAAGTCATATGAATTCTTCCCTTCCTTTCTTCTCTTCCAAAAGGTACAAGGAGTACAGCTATCTCACATGCTCCTCCAGGCCTCAGGGAGGTGGGTGTCTCATCTTACTCTATGCTCATCTCGCCTCCAGATCTCTGTGGCTGCTGCAGACACACTGTCTCTTCCAGCCCTGTTAGCTCTACCGGCTCTGGCTGCCCATCAGAGGGAAAGCTGAGTGCCCTTTCCTCACTTTCCACGGACCACCAATGCACACACCCTCCAAGACACAGACACACAGGTTGTCCCACCGTGCCCTCTGTACTTGGCGTGGGCAGCCTCCCCAGCCTCTGTCTTCCCACCTCTCCCTGATGGCCTTTCTCTTTAAGAAAGGTGCCTTCCTCAGCCACTCGACCCACACTGATCCCTTTCCTCATTCTGAATCTTGAATTTCCTGTTTTGATGTCTGTCCTGTTTCGTCTGTGAGATCAGACACTCCTTAATGGTAGGAAATAAATTTTATACAAGTCTCTATCCCCAAAACACCAAGTACCTTGCTAGGTTCATAATGTAGTTCAGTAACTGCTGGCTGAAGTCAAAGGCACCACCTCTTCAGCGGTGGTGGGAATGGAGGTGATGAGACAGGTGGAAAAAGGGATGGAGAGAGCGCACCTGTGGGTCTGGCCCTGCTACGTGCAGGCTCTGTGCTCCGGACTTCGCATGTCACATTTGCTCCATTCCCAAAGCCCTCCTCCGGGGCAGGCACTAATCACCCACACCTTGTCAGAGATGAGGAAACCAAGGTTCAGGGAGACAAAGAAACTCGCCGAGGTCACACAGTGAGCAGAAGAGCCAAACAAAGCCAGAACTGAGAACCGAAGCTATGTGCACACCGCCCTGCCTCAACAGAGAAGATCCTGCCCCTTCACCCTCCACCCTTACCTTGTGTGTGTCCTCACGGACTTCTTTACTGAAACGTTTCATCATCCTCCGAAGATAGGTCTCAAACTCCACTTTTATCCTTTCACTGCATGCATATTGAAAAATCCGAGAATGAAGTAGGAGACTGGAGACTGACCCCTGACCCCAGCCCCAAGTCACACATCATGGCTCATGACTCGCTCTCCTGGTTCTCCTACACGAGGCTGTGCTACTTGGGCACATCTGCAAGCTGGCTATTTTCCACAGACTTTTCTGCTCCTTCTCACTTGCACACCTTGCCTTGGAACACTCTCCACCTGTCCTGCCTCACAGAAGTGCTTTTAAGCGCACATTCTCCAAGGAGTCCTCCCTGCCTGTCTGATCTCCCAACTGATTCCCTCCTTCACACCAGTACTTCTGGGTTAAATTGGTACACACTCATTTCTATGGTGCTGTTCTGCTGTGAAATCTTTCATGCCTGCGACCGTGCATCTGTCCTCTTCTTTCCTGCCTCATGATGTGCCCATCTCAGGGTGGGACTCATTTGCCAACTGACCACCAGGCGTTGTGCTCATATTCCCAAGCCACCAGCAGCTACAGTGGTCCTGGGGATCCTGGGATGAATAGGGGCTCCCTACCATAGGGGGGCAATGCCTCCCAAATCACACAATGTGACGCGGTGTGAAAGCAGGAGTGTTGAGTTGGCCGGAGAGGGATTTGGATCTTGACTCCTCCACCTTCTGGCTGAGTGACTCCTAAAACGTTACTTAAATTTTCTGAGCCTCCACGTCCTCATTCACGCACTACCTTCAAGTTTAAGTAAGACAACAGACAACCCACAGAGTCCTCGACACACACCAGATGTTGGAGTTTCTTCTTCCCGTGTCCTGCCTCAGCCAGAGAAAAAACCAGGACTCTCATTCAAGTCCTCAGGGTGAACCCAGGGTTCTCTCACCTAAAGCTCCTCATCACACTGGTACTCAGCCCAATCTCCTATGTGTTTCTCAAAAGCTTTCATAAGTGTCAGCTCTTGTTCATTATGTGTGACAGGAATCTAGAGACAAGGGCTTAATCTTACCTTCTTTCCCTTGCTTTTGCCTGCTGGGGTGTCTCGATCTCTATCTCCACTGGTTCCACAGGCAGGACAGATTTAGAGAAGTCTGCATCTTCTCCCACGTCACCTGGCATAGGCTCAGTAAGTTCTACAAACAGTAATTTTTTAAAATCAGTAATAATAGGGGCACCTGGATGGCTCAGTCGGTTAAGTGGCCGACTCTTGGTTGCAGCTCAGGTCATGATCTCAGGGTCGTGGGACTGAGCCCCACATTGGGCTCCATGCTCAGTGTGGAGTCTGCTTGAGATTCTCCCTCTCCCACTGCCCCTCCCCACCGCTCTCCTTTTCTCTCCCCCTCTCTCAAAATAAATAAAATCTTTTAAAAAAAACCAGTAACAATAAGATGACAGCTATCATACTAAACAAAATGGAGGTTCTGCGGGGAATGAAGAACAGAGGCAAGGTAGAGACCCCTGCTCCTACAATGCTTTGAGTATCTCAACACTGCCACAGGCTGTGCTAATGGTTTATGTTTATTTTTCATTTAATGTGAACCACCCACAGAAAGAGCCCTTAGAGGAGGAAACTGAGGCACAGAGATACTGAGTTAAATCCAGACCTCTGGTATCAAGGAGCTGACGTTCACATGTTGTGTTTTAGTAGAGACTTAGTCTTTCTCCAAGAAAAACAAAAACAAACAAAAAATTTTCTACTCTTGACTAAAAATTTCCTACTTATTTTTTTTTTTATGTCAGTACAATGTTTAATTATAATATAGAGGCCACTGTATTAGTTTGCTAGGGCTGCCGTAACAAAAACATTGCAAAGCAGATGGCTTAAACAACAGAAATTTATTTTCTTATAGATCTGAAGCATGGATATCCAAGATCAAGGTGTTGACAGGTTTGGTTTCTCTTGATGCCTCTCTCCTTGGCTTCTAAGTGGCTGTCTTTTTACTATGTCCTCATGTGGTCTCTTCTCTCTGTGTGTATATCCCTTGTGTCTCTTTCATATGTCCAAATTTCCTCTTTTTATAAGGAAAGTAGTCAGCTTAGATTAGGACCCACTTTAATGGCCTCATTTTAATGTAATCACTTCTT
>PITA01023555.1:6306-28026 GCA_004023965.1 Spilogale gracilis
GGGGGGGGGGGGCAAGTCAGAGCCACAGAGGGGACAGCCCTGGCCCTGGCAGCGCCCCCAGCTGGGCCCATGCTCACCCGTTTCCGACACAGCCTCACGGAGGTATCCCTGGTTGGCAGACGTGCGGGACAGGTACCATCTGCTGACGTGGCCTCGGAGGCTCACCGGGGGTCTCCTAGACTTCTGTAGGTGGCTGGTGGCGCCCTTGGTGCCTTCGATGGCTCAGGCTTCCCGGGCTGGTCACGGCCAGTCCCCAACGTGGTGCTTAGAGATCTCTGCAAAGAGCTCGTCCTAGTCCCGGGTGGCCAGTGTTGGTGGCGTCGGGGGCGTGAGCACCACGGGGTGAAGCTGGGTGGAGATTCCGGAAGGCGTGAGGCTGGCCAAGGGCTCTCAGGGCCACGCCGCCCTTCCTGGCACTTCCCTCTGGTCACAGATTCTCCGTCCGGTGGGGACACAAACTGGCCACTTCCGGAGGTCCGGGCCGCCCCTCGGGCTACTGGTCACACCAGTCTCACAAGTAGAGCCTGCCAACTGCGTTCCCGCTGAGATGGGTGCGTAGAGCTAGCGGATTAAGGACCGCTCCATCAGGACTCCTACGCAGGTTCCCCTGGCCCATCCCGAGTCTGCTGTCCCTGGGAAGCATGTTCTTGAACGCCTGTCTCGTCTTCGCTCCTGTCAGTGAGCACGTGCTCAGCCGCTCAGCTCTCATCTTTGTCACTAGAACCGCTGTTCAGCCTGACGCCTCTTCGGCCTCCTTGCGGTTCAGGCAGCCCTTTCTCGGCATTCCTGCCACGGCCCACTGAGCACCCTTTTTGTCTCTGCCCCTCTCCCACGGGGTGGTCACAACAATTTTGTAAAAAGCGCAGCTCCGTACCTATTGCTTTCTTGATTCTAGAGCCCGACCCTCTTCTGCTACCGTGGGTACCAGCGCCCCTGCTCCCCATCCTGGCCTCAGGAGTTTACCTTGCGTCACCCACCCGTCCCCTGCCTTCCCCAGGCTGTCAAGATCCAATCCGGCCTCCCGGGCCCGGGGCCGTGGCACGTCCTGCAAGGAGCCCTACGCAGCCGTCGGATGTTCCCGAGGCCTGACCTCCTCCTCCCGGGGAGCAGGCACTCTCGTGGTAACTCTGGGCACGCAGGCACGTGCTTGGCAGGCTTGCTGCGCTTTGCCCACCGTGAGTCGCATTCCTCCTCACTTTCCACTTCTCCCAACTGTCACCCCTTCCCTTCTGTCCTTCGTGGTTTTCCGAGGAGGCTGGGCAGAGCCAAGAGCTCGCCCCTTGCCCTAGGCCCTCGTTCCGCCGATCCTGGAACAGGGGTCAAAGAGCCCACCTTTACGATCCCGCTGACCAGAGGCACTGGCGCTCGCTGATTTAAGGGCCTGGTGTCCGCAGTGGGCCTGCTCTCTAGCTGTCCCCGGAGAGGCCACACTGAGGGAGCCAGGGCCTCCGGCAGCGCCCTGGGTTCCACTCTGCTTCTGCAAAATGCTTTGTGAAAGCCACCTTTCATGGGTGATTTTAGACTACTTTACAAGGATAAGCGAAGAAAATGTCCAGGAAAAACAGAAGACCTTCCTTCCTGTCTTTGGTCCAAATACCTGAGAGGCCCAAACTGGGTCCTCAGCTGGGATGCCCAGCCCACAGGCCCCGGCTGTGTCGGACGCGGCGGTGGCCAGCTCCCCGCTCTGCTGCAGCCCCTCGATGGTGAACAGCCGGGTTTCAGTGCGGACTGCAAAGCCGCAGAACACGTGACAGTATTACAAGCCGGACAACAGGCATTCAGGGCTCGTCTCATTACCTGATGTAAAGTCTAAGGAATCAGGGAAAGAGGCGGGGAGCTTGTTACCGAGAGCACGGACCCACACAGCTCCCCCCAGCACGTACAGAGTGCAGATCGATGCTACCTGTCTGTGAAAAAAAAACACATTTATTTGAACAGCCAAGAAAAAAACTGCAATTTATTAAGATTCAACAAAGCGTTGTACTTTTGAAAGCAACTTTCGGTGCATGTTCTTCAACGATCACGTTCTATGAGGAGAAAACATTAAAAGCCACAAACTTGTTTTTTAATCTCAGAGTTACAGACATCTTTTAATTCAAAAGAAAAGGTAAAAAAAAAAAAAATCAACAAAAAACAAAAACAAACAGAGTCTTTACTTCCATCCCCAATTTTAAAACATCAGTTTTTCTACAACTTGATGCGAAGCGGCAGCAGAACCGTGTGGCGCGCGCATATATTCGGCACACGTACGCGAGTGTGCGTGCATCAAATATACAGGACGCGGTAATGGCAATGAGATGCTATCACTCTGAGGAAGGTTTGTTTAGCTAAATACACGACTCAACTTGAGAAAACAAGTCTTGAACCCAGTTTGTGCATAGTTCATGATCCTCTATAAAACCAGCTTTTGTTGATCTGCAATTTTGCAGGACCTTTTTTTAATTTTTTTTGGTGTTTTTTTTTTTTTTTGTGGTTTTTTTTTGTTTGTTTGTTTCTTTTGTTTTGATAAAACCATTAAAAAGCTAATTAAAAAAAATGTAATGCACAAGTTTCCTGATCAAGCAGGCAGGGAACACAATGTTCATATATTTTTAGACATACTTGAGGGTGTGTTACTCCATTGTCTGTCTCTCTTGCAAAACAATCAAAACATTGATCATTTTTAAAACATAAAGCAATTTTTAATATATAAAGCACTCTTCAAACATCTATTTCTTTTGAGTCCGTTATTTGGTAAATATGTAACTGCTACACATTAGAGATTAGGTATTTTTCTTCTTTGTGTTTTTTTTTTCCTTTTTTTCTTTTTTTTTCTTTATTTTTTTGTTTGTTTTTTAATAACATCTTCAGTGCTAGGAGTTGGGTTACAAAATACATGAAATGGTGTGGAGCTGCCCCTCGGGAACCCTGGCTTTCCTGAGAGCGCGTCCACATGTGCAAGACAGTGACCACAACGTCTCGTCACCTCGACGAAGGGGGACAATCGACAGTCCACAACGATGGCCGGAGGGAAGCGACGACACTCCTCGATCCCAGAGCTCTGAAGTAGCGTATCTGCATTCTGAAAATAGGTTTCTTTACCACGGAAGTCTCTTTTTTTTTCTTTTTTCTTTTTTTTTAAATTCCTTTTTAAAATTTTTTTATTTTAAAGTCTGAAGGAGAAAAAAAGGTCTGTAAACAGGTGGGAGCCCTGAGCACGGGCCCCTCCAAAAGCGGTCACCACCCACGTCCAAGTGCTTGTCTCCGTTCCTCCCGCGGAGCCGTCCGTTCTCCGCGAGGATCTATGGCCACAGTTCTGCAACAGCTGTCTTCTCTCTCTCTTTCTGTTCCACAAGGAAACACGGTGCAATACTCTGGTAATCATTTTCTTGCATTAGTCCACAATGAAAAGCTGCTCAAGGTAGGTATACATATTATTTCTCCAGAGATATACACTGTAATTTTTAAACGCAATAACAGAGTCCTTGAGTAAACATTTACACATGAATTGTCACCGGCCCTGTCCTATGAATTCTCTTTCATGTATAGGATTAGCAAAAGGAAGGGCAGGGACACTCAGTGCAAAGTTAGAAGCTAATAATAGTAACAAACATTTGACCAATGCGCCAAAAAAAAAGCATATACTGAATCAAAGGGAAAACCCACAGTTAAATCCCTCACACACACACACACACAGAAAGTGCGCCCACGCGCGCACGCACACACGCTTCCTTTTCCACACGCGCGCGCACACACGCACACACGCGCACATAGGCTGTGAACTCAGAAATGTTTCCTAGAGCCTGTTTCTGCGCACTGACGTCAGCCTGGGAGTGTAGAATTCGACGCGGCAAGCGTTCACATTTCCTTATTGGCCTGCTGGATTCAAGTATTTGCATGTTTGATATGTCTTTTTTTTTTAACTTTTAAAAAATATTTTTTGGGATAAAAAAAATGGCATGAAAAAGTAATGAAACAAGGGTAATGTGCATAGGCGGACCCGTGGGAGCAGAGCAGGCTGCCAGGCCGCCGCGTGGAGCCCGCGCTCTGCGCCCAGTGATGGACACCAGCTCCCCCTGATTATGGGGTCCGCCTCTGGTAATGTGCATAATCGTCACAGGCTCGTTTAAATAGGCTTTCTTGTCTCCCTCCCCCCGCCCCCCTTGATAAAATAACCCTTTCCAGCCCACAGTCTGAAAAGTGCCCTTCATGATAGAACTATTCTAAGCAGCTTTTATACTTAAAAAATCAAAACGACAACACACCATACAAACGTAAGACAACACAAAATAAAAAGCTATGAGGAACATCCTGTCATTAGCATGTGACACTGACCGAGCGCAGCCCGCACTGTCTCGGGAACAGTTCGCAAGGACTGCGGCCAGGGCTCGTCTTCAGTACTGCACAGAGGTACTCAAAGGGCTGCCGGGCCGCTCAGGTCACACGGGGTCCTCAGCGCCGCCCGGACTGGAAAGGGTCAGCTTTTTCTTCCTAGTGCTGATGATTGTGGCGCCCGTGGGGTCCTCTCGGTCCTAGATGGACTCCCCACTGAGAAGGTCGCCGGGAAGCAGAGTGTTCAGCGGGGTGGGGCTTCCGATCACCCGGCCGTCGTCACTGCTGGGGGGGCCCCACAGGCTGCTCGAGTACTGGGGGACCCCGCCCCACAGCAGCTCACTGCTCCCCTTGCCGGCCAGACACGGGGCGCTCCAGTGGCCAGCATCGCTCCGCACCAGGCCGTGGGAGCTGCCCGAGGCGCCCAGCCGCGTCTGGCTGCTCCCGGTGCTGGGCTGCCAGCTGGAGGTGGGTGGCAGCGCCTGCCCTTGGGCTAAGAAACGGTTCACCTCTTCTTCGCCGGCAAATTCGGCCAGGATGGTAGTGTTTCCCAGAACACACCTAAAAGAGCAGAATGGCAACAAAATTAAGAGCTGGTTCTTTCGGAAGATAGAAAATCTGATAACGCTTCAGCTAGACTAAGAAAAAACAGAAGACTCAAAGAAATACAATCGGAACTGAAAGAAGAGACATGACACCTAATACCACAGAAACACAGGGCATCCTGAGACTTCTAGGAAGGACTCTATGCCAACAAACTGGAAACCTAGAAGAAATGGACAAATCCCTAGAAAGAGATGACCGACCAAGACTGAATCATGAAGAAGCAGAAAATCTCAATAGACCAACAATGCACGAGTAAGGAGACTGAGTCAGTGACCAAAACCCTCCAGCACAGAAAAGCCCAGGGCCACCTGGTCTCACAGGTGAATTCCATCAAACCAATCCTCAAACTCTTCAAAACACTGAAGAGGAGGGAACACTCCTGAACTCGTTTCCTGAGGCCTGTGTTATCCTGCTCCCACAGCCCGATCAGGACGCGCAAGACCACCGCACATGGACATTCCTGAGGAACACAACGTGAACGTTCTCAACGAAATATTAAGTGAACTGAATTCAACAGCACATAAAAGGACTGCACATTCACGATTCAGTGAGATTTGTTCCTGAAATGCAAGGATGGTTCAACATCTGCACATCGCAGAGTGGGACACGTCACACTGACGGAGTGAAGACCCGAGTCCCCCGTCTCAGGAGACACAGCAATGGCGTCTGAGAAACACGACGACCTTTCATGCTCAAGATCCTCCACAAACAGGGGACAGAAGGAATGTGCCTCCGTGTCAGAAAGGCCATCCATACATGACACACACACAGCTAACGTCATACTTGATGGTGAGAGCGTGAAAGCGTTTTCTCTAAGGTCAGGAACAAGACAAGGGTGCCCGGTCTTCCCATCTCTATTCCACACTGCACCGGAAGTTGTAGCCAGAGCGATCAGTCAGACAAGAGAAAGAAATACAAGACATCCAAATTGGAAAGGAAGAAGGAAAATGGGTCACTACTTGCAGATGACATAATCTTATATAGAGAAAATTCTAAAGACTTAGCCAAAACACTGCTGGAAGTGATCAATGAGTTCAGTAAAGTTGCAGGAGATACAACGAACATATGAAAAACAGCTGCGTTTCTATGTACTAACAATGAAATATCTGAAGAAAAAATGTAGAAAAACATCTCATTCACAACAGCATTAAAAACCAACCAACCAAACAAACAAAAACTTAGGGATAAATTTGATCAAGGGAGTGAAAACTTCATGCAATGAAAACTAAGACTTAAGTGAAAGAGACTGAAGAAGATAAAACGCAAGGCTACCCAGAAAACTCGAAGCCGTCCATTAGATTTCATGTGATCTCTATACAGATTCCAACAGCATTCTTCACAGAAATTCGTATGGAACCACAAAAGACTCCAAACTGCCCCAGCAATTCTGAGAAAGAACGAAGCTGGAGGCAGCACACTTGCTGATTTCAAAGTATAAAACAAAGCCTTAGTATTCAAAACAGTACAGTTGTGGCAAAAATCGCCAGACACGGAGACCAGTGGAACGGAACACCCCCATGTGGACAACTGATTTACATTTGATAAGGGCACCAGAGCACTCAGTGGGGAAAGGACAGTCTCTTTAACAAGCGTGCTGGAAAAGCTGGAGAAACCCACGGAGAACAGTGACAGGTGGACGCTGGCCCCCACTGCTCACACAAGCTAACTCAAAACGGATCAAAGACATAAACATATCATCTGGAGCCCTCAAACTCCTGGAGGAAAACAGGGAAAAATCTTCTTGACACCGGGCTTGGCATGATTTTTGATGTGACACTAACAGCGCACGGCTGCCTGTCTGGCTCACGTGGAAGAGTGTGTAACTTTCGATTTTGAGGTTGTGAGTTGGAATCCCGCGTGGTACACAGAGATTACTTAAATAAATAAAACTAAAAAAAAAAAAAACAAAAAAAAAAAACCACAAGGAATAAAAGAAAAAATAAGCAGGACTACATTAGACTAAAAATCTTCTGCACAGCAAAGGAAACTGTCAATATAATGAAAAGACAACCTATGCAATGTAGAAAAATACTCACAAAGCATTTATTTGATAAGGGGTTAATATTGAAAATATATAGAGGGGGCGCCTGGGTGGCTCAGTTGGTTAAGCGACTGCCTTCGGCTCAGGTCATGATCCCGGAGACCCGGGATCGAGTCCCACATCGGGCTCCCTGCTCAGCGGGAAGCCTGCTTCTCCCTCTCTCCCTCCCCCTGCTTGTGTTCCCTCTCTGGCTGTGTTTCTCTCTGTCAAATAAATAAAATCTTAAAAAAAAAAAAAAAAAAAAAGAAAATATATAGAGAATCATGTATGTAACTCAATAATTTAACAATCAAAAAAGCCCAAACAACCTGACTGAAAGATGAGCAGAGGAACTAAAGGGACATGTCCCCAAAGAAGACATCCAGATGGCCAAGAGGTCCATGAAAAGATGCTCAATGTCACTCATCATCAGGGAAATACAAATCAAAACCCAGTGAGATCTCATGTCACCCGTTAGAATGGCTGGAATCAAAAAGACAGACTATAACAGGTGTTGGGGTGCGGAGGAGAGCCCTTGCTCACTACCGGCGGGGATGGCTCTAACAGAACCGCCGTGGGATCCAGCAATCCTGCTGCTCCAGAGCTGTCGCTGAGCCCACATGCTGACAGGGCTTAGCAACAGTTCCTGTGAGCAGCGGGGAGGGGGCTGGACGATGGGGAACACGTCTGGCGGGGAAAACGGCTTCCTTCAGGCACCGTGCTTTACGTGCGCACTCTCAGGGGCCCTGTCCCTGGTGGGGGGCAGGGCCATGGCAACTCCACAGAAGAAAGACATCTCACAGACACCTGCTACGGCTTCCATCGTGGTCCCCCAAGTCCCCCCATGGAAGGTCCGCCCCCCCCCCCAGAACCTCGGCTGTGCCTATATTGGGAGATGGGTCTTCAGAGGTCATGAAAGTAAAACGAGGTGATTAATGGACCCTAATCCACTATGACTCACGTCCTCCTGGGAAGGGGAGGTTAGGGCACACGCACGCTCAGACTGAGAGGCGGCCATGTGAGGACACAGGGAGAGGGCAGCCACGCAGGCCAAGGACAGGAGCCCTGGCAGGAACAAGCCTGCCGACACGTGGCCGTCCGACTTGCCATCTCTGGTAGCGGGAGGCGGTCAATGTCTGTGCCTGTGGTGCTTCCTCCCGGCAGCCCCAGGACGCTCCCACAGCACCCCGAACCCAGCGCCACCAGGGCTGCAGCCCGGAGACGTACATGTGCAGGGACTTCTGGGCCTTGGCGGCTTCCTCCTTGGAGCTGTAGCGGACCACGGCGTTGCCTTGGGTCAGGTTCAGGTGGAATGTGACGAGGGGCCCGTGCTGCAAACACAGCGTCCGCAGGGTAGAGCCGTCGATCTGATTGAGGAAGCAAAGGGGGCGGTAACGAGATTCCTGTGACTTCTTCCAGGGCATTCTTCAAAGAAAATGTCTATGACCCGGTGTACTAACCACTGGAAAAAGGTCTGTCTTTAAAAGGGTTTAGCATATCTGACTTGATGATCTTAACCTTCTATGCCTTGCCATTTACCATGAACTTTTTAATCCTGGGTATTTCAGTTGTATTTCATGACTTCTGTCCATCAGGAGAAAGAAAGGACCCCATTTTGGTTGTGGCCTCCCACCCGCCCAGACAGGGCACGTCACGCAGGGCCCTCGGTTCCTGGTAGCCCTGCGGCCCCTGACCCCAGGAGAGGGGAAATGACTCTTCGGTGGGTACAATTAAAGGCAAGCGGCTCTGTTTAAAAGCCTCAAAAGAGTAAAAAGTAAATAATTCCCCAGGAGCGTGGACGTGTCAGCCTGGGCTGCCCCCGCCATCCTCGGGCCTCTGGTGAGCGCCCCCAGCGCAGAGGCTGGGATGCATCGGGGTCGGCGTGCACCACACTGGTCAAAGACCGCGCCCGCCGCTCGGTGACGTGCACAGCGGGTGCCCGTACCTGGGGCGTGAGGTTGCGGAGAACGAGCCAGCTGCTTGTCCGTCCTGAGGTGTCGGTGCTCCAGGCGGAACCTACACGAGCCAGAGCACAGCCCGTCAGCACGGCCTCCAGACACCCGAGGCTCCCTCCCACACGTGCGCCACACGCCACCCCTTCGTGCTCTAAGCCTTTCTCAACCTTTGAGAACCCACGTTCTCTCTCTGGTTTGATGAACCCAGGCCCACCACTCCCGCAGGCCCCTGGGGGCAGGAAGACAGAAGCCCCACGTCCCCTCCTCTGCGAACCAAAGCTCTAAGGTGCTCTGTGCGAACACAGCAGGTCCACAGGGCTGTGAGGACGGACCCAGAGCGGTTTCCGAACGCTGTGCAGCGGGTCCCAGTCTCAGCCTCTTGGGCTCCACAGCCGTAGCTCGGCGGAGGGCCCGGTGGCAGCTGGCAGAGCTGCGCCGCCAGGACGCAGGCTCCGAGTCACAAGAGGGGCTTGGCTTGGGTTCTGGCCTGGGAAGCCCTCTGCTCCAGTGAAATGTGGAGAAGCAAGTATCAAAGGCTCCAAGTGCCTTAAGGGTCCAGCGAGGCCCCTTGAAGGGCGGGTGCTGCGACGGCCGGGACCGCCTGCCTCAGGGCAGACAGCCCTGGGCCCACATGCTGCCCTGAGTCTAGGACCCTGTGGCCCCTGCTGGGCTCTCCCAGGTCCCAGGGGTGGGGGGCAGTCCTTACGAAGGAACTAGAGGACCAGATGACAGGCACGCTCACTCCCCAAAGGGCAAGCGGAGCAGGCCCTGAGCCCCCGTGCTCCCAGCCTGCCCCCCGCTTGCACACCGAGAGCACGGCCACATACCTGAGGAGTAAGAGCTGGTCCAGCCGAGCGGGCTGGCTCCCCAGGTGGAGGAAGGCTTGGGATTGGTTAGCCCTGGGGGTGGCCTTGTGGGTGCAGTAGTGTTTCTGGGCACCTTCCACAGTTCATGGGACAGAGAGGCTTGCGTGTGGGAGGCAGGGCCAGAGGACCACGTTGATTTAATGTCTGACAGTTTACCTAGAGAGGCAGGGAGACACAGCACAGGCGTTCTTGCAACTGAGAAGTCACTGCAGTGTCTGGGGAGGCGTACGACGTGCTCTCGGGCACCAGCAGACCGTGGGATGAGAAGGGAGCACCGAGCAAAGCACCCCCCCGCCGAGAACCACTGGGGTATGTGTGCTCTTGAATTCCTGCCCAGACACCGACCACCTGCCCGTGCCCAGTGCCGCGGGGAGGCCTTGCCGGGACTTCCGACGTGGAATCCACTGACTGTGCCAGAACTCAGGCGGCCGCCGAGAAAGCAGCTTTTGTGCAGTTCGAGGTTAAAACTAACTGTCGACGTGTTCTCTTGGGACACCCTTATAACGGAACACATGAATCTCGGTCAAAAGCCCAACACGTGTTGATCCTTCACACTGTTTCTTTAGCCATCAGTCCCTTCTCAAGGCAGCACCCCTGACAAGGCCAGCTTTGAGACGAGCCTGCCAGGCCGCATGGGACACGTGAGGCCTAGCGGCCGGGGGCTGAGCGTTCGGCATCTTAGTACCTCCATGGGGGAAGAGTGTTTGAAGGCTCTCTGGGAGGAAAAAAACAGACTGGTAACAACTCTGAACCCCAGCTTCCCCTGTGCCCAGCACTCGGTTGGGAGGTGCACACACCTGGACGTCTGCCAGGCCCGCCTCACCGGCTCAGCGCAACGGGGACAGGAAGTGCTGGTGGCAGAGTGGTCGCTGTCACAGTGGTCCCTGCACCGCACCGCAGCTAACAGGCCAACACAGACCCTGCACGGCGCCCCCCCCCCCAGCCACCCAGACTTGAAACAAATAAACACTAATCTTAGCAAAGGTGTCATTGATCAGAAAAGCAAAAATGCTATAAAAACTGCTGGAGATACAGGGAAAATGATTTGATTCTGCCCCTTCTCTTCAGCTAAATGATCATGGAAGTATTTAAGTCTACACAGATCTTCTCTGTAAACGTCAGGAAGAATAAACATTAGAAGGAATGCAATAATCCAGAGGCACTCTCTGTTTTCAGTAAGACACTAAACTATACGTTGAATCACTATATTTATACCTGTTAATGACATCGGAGTTAAAAGAAGATCATAAATTAGACTATGGAGTGGGGGGAAAAAGGATGCTAAACTATATGAAAACGACTTTCTTCCCTAGGTACTGATATTAAAGGAATTCCTATGGCATCTTTACACTGGTTTAAAAAGACCTGAATGACAAGGTTTGAAGGAATACAAAATACATTTGAAAAGCCTGTAAACAATAAACATTCCTTCTTTAAGATTTCTGTCTACATAAACCTGAAACACGTCTTGTTAGTGTCTGGGTCTGTATCTCTTTATAACCTTGTCTTAAAATCCTTAGGTTCACGGACACCTGGGTGGCTCAGTTGGTTAGGCCACTGCCTTTGGCTCAGGTCATGATCTTGGAGTCCCGGGATGGAGTCCCACATCAGGCTCCCTGCTCCGCGGGGAGTCTGCTTCTCCCTCTGACCTTCTCCCCTCTCATGCTCTCTCTCTCTCTCAAGTAAATAAGTAAAATCTTTAATAAAAAAATTCTTAGGTTCAGGAAGTTTTTATGACAAACAATTTTCAGTTCTCCTCTACGCCTAAACACAATGTCTTACTTCAAAAACTTCTGAAAGCCTAGGTTAACAGAGAAATAACCTAGGTGGGAAGCAACCACACTTTTTGGAACCCACTCTCGTCTCCCCCACGGACTTCCCAGCAGGGGCCCTCATGCTGCAAACATGGGGGAGGGCCGGAGAGGGGAGCACGTCCGTGTCGTCATCAGGTGTGCCCTGTCCTACAGCCACGCGCCCTTCACGATGACCCCGCAGAGGCGATGGTCCCATTCCTGCTGCACACGGCAGGGGGTAGGGGTGCCCGGCCCCCACTCCACCACACCACATGGCCCCCCAGCTCCGGGGTGAGCGGGCAGACGTCAGGAGAGGCCAGTGCGTACCTGCAATGCTGGGCGCCGGCGCGATGCTGCTGAAAGAGCGACCGTAGCCGGAGGCACTGAGCGGCCAGGCACTCGAGGAAGGCAGCGCGGCACTCTGAGATGATGGCGGGGAGGACCCTGCAGAAGCAGACGCGGCGCTGAGAGGGGCGGGCGGTGGGCACACTGGGGCAGCCCCTGAGCCCGGCGGCGTGACACTGCCACCCACAAGGGGGGGCTCCTCCAAAGGGGCCGGATTTGGCCTAGGGGCTGACCACGCAGGCGTGAGGTGGTCGGGGCCACAGCCAGGGCAGGCAGACCCTGGGACCCCAGGACCCAGGAGGCCGTGGCAGCCTGTCGGAGGCGGGGTCTCCAGGCATGAGAGAAGAGGATCAGTGGCAGAATGCCGAGCACGCCACCCAGAGCGTGAACCGATCGCACTGCCTGCCTCCCATGTAGGATAAAACTCACAGTACAGGGCACTTTCACCTTTTCACGCCTCAAACAGTAGTCACAAAATTAAAAATGCCAAGCTTTTTAGTATGTATTTTACCATAGAAAGACAGCACTTCATTCTGACTTAAAATGTCTCAGGTGTCCACCAGCTTCCCATTCGAGCCTCTCCCTTGTGATACAGGCATGAAGCAGAGCCCTGTGCAGGGAGCTGGAGGACTGAACCCCCAAATGCAGTCTCCTCCCATGAAAACGCCTGCCCGTGCACCGGGGGGAGACGGGGGGGTGGCTGCCCCCGCGGAGCTCCCTGCTGTCCCACGGCTCTCTGTGTCACCCTCCCCCAGGCTTCTCTGAGAGCAGGAAGCCAGGGAACGAGGGTGAGGCAGCGCTGACAGTTTGGGTTAGAGCAGGACAGAATCAAAGCTCCTCTGATTCGGAAAGTTACTCTGCCGGGGTGGGGAAGCTGGTGGGGTGGGGACATGAGCACGTGAGAGTCTGCTTGTCACATTTACTTCCACAAACAGAATCTCCCAAGACACAGAAGCCAGATGCAGGGCCCCACCTGGGCTGGTGCACTGAACAACCCCAGGGGTACCCTGCACAGCGACTCCCAGGCACAGGGCACCTCTCAGACAGCTGTCTACAGCTGTCCTAGCGCGATCCACCCCCTTAGAATGAGAGCAGAGAACTCATGAACATCGAAACTGGCCTGTAATCTGCAGGTCCACAATCTAAAAGAAAAGCAGTCCTACTGATAGTCTAAGCTTACATCCCAAATTCTCCTCTTTCATTTACCAAAAAAAATGTCATCAACCCAGGATCGCAAGATAACACATTATTGAACCCTCTGTGGTATTTCTTTTATAATTTAACAATAGAGTGCTTAGATTTTAACAGTGTTCTACTTTTGAGATTTTTGCTTTTAATAGTGGAATTTGTCCCACAAAATCAGCTCATTTTCCTTTCTGGATGAAATGTTAGTATCAATACGCTATGAAGCGGATGGCTGGACTTCGCCTTCCTGGTTACTGTTCACTGTGCATAGATTAAAGCTACAGCTACCAACCAACCAAATACTGTAAATATGTAAACCTTAATATTGAGCCAGAACTTAATGTCAATGGCAGTAAATGAAAAATAAAAATGCAAATTAAAAAGCAACATCTAGTACAGTCAATACACGGCAGAAAAGAGAAGGGTTGCGGGTTTGAGCCCCATGCTGGTTGGAGAGGGGACTTAAAACTGGGGCACCTGACTGGCTCAGTCCGGGGAGCATGTGACTCTCGATCTCTGGGTCATGAGTTCTAGCCCCATGTTGGCTGTGGAGACTACTTAAAAAAAAACCCTAAAACCAACCAAAGACAGACCTAGAAAAAATACGATGACCTTTGTGCGTTTGGGGCTCGATCCCTGAGCAAGTTCAGCCAAAGGGGCTGCCTGGAGGCTCCTGGTACGCAGGGGGCAGCACCTCCGGACAGAGGTGATGGGTGAGGCCTGGCCTCTGCAGCTCCGCGGTGCTGGCAGCGGTGTGACCACATGCCCAGCTCTACATGAACCGAAGTTCGGTATGTCCCTCTTCTCCCAAATCACAAACCACCAGGGCACAGGAGCAGAGGAGCAAGGGTTCTCCGGGGCGTGCGGGAGGGGCCGGGCAGGAGCCACCCAAGACGGGCCTCTGACAGCCCCCAGAGTCACATGACATTATGCGAAGCTTCGAGGCGCCCAGGTTGGATGGCTGCCTGCCTCTTTACCCTGGAGCCGGAGACCCCACTTTCTTATCTGATCCTGACACCAGCACCTCTGTCACTTCTAAATGCTCTTCTGCCCATTCTGCCTCAGCCACTCTGGGTGGGAGCACAGCTGCTAGGTCCTGCCCACAGAATTCACCTCTTCCGGGCCACCTTCGTCATGTCACGGCACACCTGTGCCAACATGGAGGTTACCCATGATGCCCCAGGGGCACTGAACAGGAGGAGCCGTACTTCGGGTTTTCTACCAAACCACAGGAACACCTAGAAGCCCATCACTTTAAAGAGCCATTCCAAACCTGAATGCACATGCCTGTGCACCTGGGTGGCCTTACTGGGACGGGCACGTGCGGCTGGCTGCCCTTGCTATTGCCTCCCGCCATCCAGGCGTCGGAGCTGCCGCTGTGTCAGCGTTGGCCTTCCTGGCGTCACGGCCAAGAGCTGCAAGGACTCTTCCAACGGCCCAGCCAGCTCCTCGCTGCCTCCTCCTGCATCCTCGAGTCTGACACAGGGTGCGCCCAAATCTAGCGCTCTGACTTGTGTCAGGAACTCAGGGCTGGGGACGGAGTTCAGTCTTTTACCAGATTTTGTGGGAGGAAACAGACCGAGGTGGAGGAGGAAGAGGTCAATTTGCCTGCGGTTCAAATAGACCTTAAGTGCGAGCTTTTTCACTGAGTAGCTGCGTGGTTAATATTCGGATCTTAGAACAGTGATGAGAAACATGTTACTAAATCCAGGAAATCAATCTCCATTTTCACCATCAGCGCTACCTCCAGAGGGTGAGAAGTGCCCACAGATGTGTCCCACGGCGTCCCTGCCCCCCAGCCGGTGCGCCAGCCCGGTGCCCCCGAAGGCACGCAGGGAGGCCTTCCGCGCCAAGCCGGTAGCGCCCCGCTCTGCTCACCTCCACTCTTGAGGAGGTAGCGGTTCACGTCCTGGATGGTGGTATTGATGGTGGGCCCGGTGGGGACACTTCCGGGAGTGACGTCGGGGTCGTTCTCGGGGTCTATGTTCTGAAGTCCTTTCCATGGAACTCCAGGATGGAATTCTAGAAAATGCCAAACAAAATGGAAATCAAAACACGAGTAGCATAGTATCTTCACATTCCTTCATGAATTTATGGAAATTCTTCTAATCTGCTAGCTAAAATAGGAGGCACATCCTAGACTTTCAGTAAATCGCCGATCCTCTGGCACAAGTGAGAAGCAGGGAGTGTCCCGTCGCTGTGGAGTCTAGAAACAGTCTGGCCAGATGCCACACAGCATCCATTCTCCGTCCACCCCTCTCACTGAACTAAGGGACCCTGGGACAGTGCTGGGTGCTAGTCACTTCCCAGTTTGTGTGACAAATGGATCTCCAGTGGAAAAGCCAAAGCTCTGGAGTTCATGCTTCCAGGGCTCTTAGCTCAGATCCTGGCTTCTCTGGAGCGGAATGGCTCTCCTCGGGCTTGGGGCAGTTCTGATTTCCTGCTGCAGATGTGTCGCTCGCTCTTACCTGGGGGCCAGTTGATGCTGGAGCCATTGGAGATTTTATCACTGTCAGATTTGGCACGTGACCAGCTATGGGGAACAGCTCCAGGAGGACTGGCTGGAGACTCACTGTTTGGGATTAAATCGTACCGGCCATACGAGTCGTCAATGGAGGACTTAGCTGGAGGCCCAATGCTTAGACCTCCAGGGATAGCACCTGTGGGGACAGTGGGAGACAAAGAGCTGAATGAACAGGGGAGCCCCTGAGCCCTCACTGTTAAGCACCGGGCCCGGACCCTGCTCCTTTCAGAGGTACACGAACTATCAGACTTGGTGTGTCCTGCACTCTCCAAGGATAAATGACTATTCGGTCAGCCCCAGCTTGGTCCGTGAGAAACCGAAGTTCCTTTTATTCTTTAAAGATTTTATTTTTAAGTGATCTCCATCCAACGTGGGGCTCAAACTCACAACTATGAGACCCAGAGTCACAGGCACCACCAACTGAGCCCGCCAGGTGCCCCAAGGCTGAAATTCCTTAAGAACCATTTTAGTTTGTCAAGTGGGAAATCCTGATAAAACACGAACCCATACCATTGAAAGTGGGCCTGTGCCTGTCTGCGGCCAGCTTCTGAATCTCTGTGTTTAGTGACGGACTCTGAGGTTGTGTGTGCCCTGCCTTCCCTCTGGAAGGACACACTGGGCATAGGAACGCAGGGCCCTTATCTTCTTCTGGAGTGGACCGCCCGGCCATGGGCCACTATGCTCTCCTGCCAAGGAAAGGGCCCAGCTAGCCTGTGATGATTCTCTTGTAGAAGTAACAGAAAAATTTTGTTTTTCCTTTCAGAATCAAGAGAGAATCATTTCCTCTGCTATTTATGCTATCAGGACACGGGGTGCTAAAGTTAAAGCTTCCTAGTGAGGTCGCTGCCTCTGGTTATTAGCACTTTTATTTCTTCCTTTTTTCTAAGCATTTGCTTTTCTATTGTGTATTATCATTTTATCAAAAAATTTCTTCTCATAGACAAATTTTTTGTTGAAGAACACAGATATAAATTAAAAAATATGCAGGCTATGACCAGTATTCTTTGGTGCTCTGGGTGTTTTCAACTCCTTCTGGATTTGTAGCAAAGATCTGGAGGCTGAGGTTCCAGGAAGTCTGACCATGGACTAGCTGGTATCTTACACTCCGTGATGGAATGGAAGAGTCCACTCTAATGGGATCCTTAGACAAGAGAGGCAGCGTAGGTAATGAGACGAGCGTGCTCAACAACAAGTCAGCGACCACAGGCCCCCCAGCGCGGACGTACCATGCTTGCTGGGGTTCTGATCAAGGGGAGAAGCAGCACCGGGTAAGTTGTCCATCGGGTTGGGGTGTGTCCACTGAGGGAGGCGTGACTGGGACTGAGACGGGTCCTTCACCGACAAACCACCAGTCATGTCCATGCTGTTGACATTCATGTTTGGGTTCAGTCCAGCTAAAGATAAAAATGCTATTAGGATATGCCTGCTCTTCCTCAAAATTTTATTATATTCCAAAGCTCTCCTGGGGCACCAAGCCAAGTCTTAACTCATACTGAACTCTAATGTTTAATGCTCGTAGAAAGAAAAGCTCTTTGTCTTTTTAACAACACATATTTCCAGGAATATTATTCCCGAATTAAGGTGAAATGGTAAAGAATATTCTCTGGTTAAGTAAGACCAAAGACTCTTTTCATTTCACTTGTCTCAGAGCTCAACACGGTCCCGCTACTCCTCAGAACCCCCAGAAAGACAGGGCCAATCCAGACAATTAGGAAAATCTTTTCCAATCTTAGGATAGCTTAGGGAAAAACTCAGCACATGAAGACAACTCCTTCAGAGTTCTAGGTAGTGTTCTAAAGTACCAGCACAGGGGCACCCAGAGGCTCAGTCGTTAAGCGTCTGCCTTCGGCTCAGGTCATGATCCCAGCATCCTGGGATTGAGCCCCACATCAGGCTCCCTGCTCTGAGGGAGGCCTGCTTCTCCCTTTCCCACTCCCCCCTGCTTGTGTTCCCTCTCCATCTGTCTATTTCTCAAATACATAAATAAAAATCTTTAAAGTACCAGTACAGGCCGGTAGGGATAATTCAATTCCACTGTTAGTGATCTTACTTTACAAAACCCTGCTCTTCAGGAGTTTATAAATCAAACATCAAACTCCTTTTAAGGACCTATTGGAGGGCGTGCCATCTGCCCCTGGCTGGAAGGGCGTGCCAATCCTGGGTTTTCTTACTTGCAGCTAAAAGCATGAGCTATTGTATCTGGCCATGCTGTGCCAGGCTACTAAAGAGGGGCGAGGTGGATGACAAAGAGTCCCCAGTGGAGACACCAGTTACGAGCAGGACTGAATGCTCGGCTGGCAGAGACGCTGGGCAGGTGCGCACCCCAGGATTCACAGACCACACATCCTGGTACGTCAGTCAAAGTGCATCTCTACTCCTGAGCAGGTATTGGACAGGTCTGCTCTTAACTTTAAATCTGTGTCTGCAAACTCAAATGCCTGCATGGGCCAAGCGGCTGTGAAGTGGGCCCAGCGGGGAAGGTGGCGAAGCCCAGTGCTTGTCCCACCAAGAGTGCCGGCGACTGGTGCCAGCCCGTGACAGACACAAGGGAGGGCAAGCCCCTGCAGCCATTTTAAGAGAAGACAGAAGTTACTGTTATTTAAAACTTTTTAAATGTTGGCAATTCACACACACACACACACACACTCTGCAGATGAAACAAAACCCCTGTGCAGATCAGATGCCCCCAGCGGCTGCCTGGGTGCAGCTGGTACAGACGGTGATCTTTGCTTCCATTCGCACAGGCCTTCAAAGTTTGGGTCTGAACCCATCTCCCAGCTTGCCCACTCATTTGTGGACCCCGTCAAAGTCAGCATGACCTTCCGGGACACGCCCTGTCCTGCCAGGCTCTGGTCACTAAAGTCCTACTCATCTGAGATCCAAGCTTAGCCCCTGCTCTGGGTTTTTCCTTTAACACTCGAGGTGAACACGAGCTCTCCCTGCTCTGCAGCACGGCCGAGGAAGGTTATTTTTCATTATCTATGCCTGATCTTCCCGCGTGGATGACATATTCCAGCAGTCAAGAGACAGCTGAGCAAGGAGACACTGTGAGAAGGGGAAGGTGGACGGAGCTACAACCACTAAAGAAAAATACCAAGAACCAAGCAGACAGGGAATTTTATAGGCTACGTTTCTTATACTAGATTAGCTATTTCTTTCTTTCTTTTTTTTAAGATTTTTAATGTATTTGTCAGAGAGTACAAGCAGGGGGGAGCAGAGGGAGAAGGAAACTCACCACTGCACAGGGAGCCCGACGTGGAGCTTGATCCCAGGAGGCTGTGATCATGACCCGAGCTGAAGGCAGATACTTAACTGACCGAGCCACTCAGGTGTGCCTGATTAGCTATTTCTTTTTTTAAGATTTTATTTTATTTTATTTTATTTTATTTTTTTAAAGGTTTTATTTATTTGACAGAGAGAAACACAGCCAGAGAGGGAACACAAGCAGGGGGAGTGAGTGAGGGAGAAGCAGGCTTCCCGCCGAGCAGGGAGCCCGATGTGGGACTCGATCCCGAGTCTCCGGGATCATGACCTGAGCCGACGGCAGTCGCTTAACCAACTGAGCCCCCCAGGCGCCCCCAAGATTTTATTTTTAAGTAATCTCCACACTCAATGTGGGGCCTGAACTCACAAACCTGAGATCAAGAGTCACACACTCTACTAACTGAGCCAGCCAGGTGTCCCACTATTTGTTTTCAGTAAGTTTGTAAGTTTAATTCGAATATTATAAAACATTATCAAAATTATTTTTCATCTAATTTTGAAGAGCTACCGTACTAATTCTGTCATTTGTACTAAGGAAAAATCTTTAAGAATGAAGATCGGTGTACTTTGCTCTCTAAAACCAGGGTGCGAGGCAAGGTGGACACACCAGGAAGCTGGAGCAGGGTAACAGACAATGGAGTCTGCTTCTGGAAGGACCCCTAAACTAGATGTGCTTCTGTCTGGCTGAGGTCTCACACGGGGCTTACTGCAGGCAGCACTATCCTGAGACCTTCACGTATTATCTCAATGAATCTTTAAAGGACCCTGTGAGGTAAGCATTCCAATTTAAATGGGGAATTAAGGCAGAGACAACCGGGCAAGTCACAAAAGGAAGTGCTGAGCCGGCCCTGGTGGAGCTGGGATTCAGCATGGTGGGCCACTCCCCAGCCAGGCCTTGGCCACCGGACTGTCCTCTGTGCACATGGAGGGCTATGGGCATGGGGCAATGAGAAAGGGAGGGATGATCACAGTTAGCATCCGTCAGGTTCAGAGAAAGGACATACATACCATAATGCCTGCGTATCAAGGAGAGCGTGCTCATGTGATTAGGATTTACGGCTCTTCTCAGGGCAGTATTAAGGAAGGGGACACCATCAGCACACGCACTCTCATGCATCTTATCTTTGCTCCTCTGGGATATGTACTTCCTGGGTCACTGGTCCCCTCTGTCCTGTAGCTTCACATGAACAGCCACCTGGAAGACGAGCCTGAGAACTGGCACCAGGTTCTAGATTCTTACATCAAACTATTTCATGTGTAATCCATTTTCTGACATACTCCTCCCTGGGACACTTCTTCAGTCCTGCCTGCAGTTACGTAACCTGTGCCCCTCCTGGCTGGCCTGTAGGACCTAGAGGGCGGCACCGAGGCTTCTGCCAGCCTACGGGTTTCATGTGCTAAGCATGCTTCCTACAGGTAAGGGGTCAACACATGCATGCTGATTTGGCGGATCACGCAAACCATCTTCTACACCACAGGGCTCGCATGGACAACCCTGTCTTCCAAGAAGTCCCCAGTTTGTAAAAATCGAAACACCTCTACCAGTAAAACCTTTATAAGCTGGTCCTTGCAGTTAGGCTGGGGGGGGGGGTGGTGGCTGCTGAAGAGGAGGAAGCCAGGAACACTACAAACTGATTCAAAAACAGAAATGAGGGAATTCCGGGGCTTTCGCTGGTGCTACTTTAAAAGACTTTAGACCAGGGATGCCTGGGTGGTTCAGAGGGTTAAGCCTCTGCCTTCAGCTCGGGTCATGATCTCAGGGTCCTGGGATTGAGGCCCGCATCGAGCTCTCTGTTCAGCAGGGAGCCTGCTTCCTCCTCTCTCTGCCTGCCTCTGTGCCTACTTGTGATCTCTGTGTCAAATAAATAAAATCTTAAAAAAAAAAAAGACTTTAGACCAGAAGGTATTTATTGCCGTAGTCATATTTCATTCTGCTGAAGATGGCCAGTGTCGCTCCCTTACCAGGCAGCCCAGGGAGAGAACGCGGGCCCACACCGCCGGGACTCACCGAGAGGGTAAGGAGCGAAGGTGCTGGGTGAAGACTGCGGCTCTTTGGTCGGCAGGTCAGGCAGGCCCGGGGCCTGGGGGTGGGGGGGGAAGCTGTCCATGGCCGATTTGCCTGCAGAGGGGTGCAGAGACAGGTGCGGCGGGGGCGGCGGCGGCTTCACGAGCAGGGCCTGGGCCAGCTGGCGCTGGTGCTGCTGGATCTGCTGCTGCAGGTTAGTGATTGTGCGCGCAACCTGGCGGCAGAGACGCGAGTTGGCAAAGGTTTGAAAGTGGCGCTCGCCGCTTGCCTGCAGACCCGGGCGTTCGCTCTCTGCTGCCTGGCCCCACCCGCTCCCAAACCACGGTGCCCCAGAGACCACAGAAGTGGGGCGGGGGCGCTTAGCGAGAGAAAAGCCGTGACAACCCAACAGTTTGCCATTCGGCCCCCCGAGATCAGGGACGGCGGGAGCCAGCGAGCCGCTGAGGCCCCGGACGGCACCTACTTGCTGCTCCTGCTGTCTCATGGGTCCGGACACGTTACGCTGGGCCTGTAGCATCTGCTGCTGGATCTGTAAACGCTGGTATGCCTGTGAGCGGGAGGCAGAGCCCCGTAAGGAAGCCATCAACAAATGGTCTAACTGTTGTGTATTAAGAACAGGGAAAGAAGGGCGCCTGGGTGGCTCAGTTGGTTAAGCGACTGCCTTCGGCTCAGGTCATGATCCCGGAGACCTGGGATCGAGCCCCACATCGGGCTCCCTGCTCGGCGGGAAGCCTGCTTCTCCCTCTCTCACTCCCCCTGCTTGTGTTCCCTCTCTGGCTGTGTTTCTCTCTGTCAAATAAATAAAATCTTTAAAAAAAAAAAAAA